>CATIWR010363633.1:0-48773 GCA_949677035.1 Omphalea diandra
ATATATATATATATATATATATATATATATATATATATATATATATATATATATATATGTGCTAGGTTACAAACTTGTTCTGATACCATGTGCAAGTTAGAAGTTAACAGAGCATGAAGCTCAAAAGGAAGAAAATGAGAACAAGCTCAATGTAATTTTATTAACTTAAAATATATTTACAATGTTGAAGTTACTGTTGTATATACAATTTGTGTACTTAACACCCAAGTAATAAAGAATCTTTTACTTTACACAATAACTCATGTAACTAAGTACATAATAACTCTATTTCAAATTTTATTAAAAGAAAAGAAAAATTAGATTTAGTTTTGGGCTCTCAAAGATATGTTAATGTGAAACAATGAATTAGATATAATCAAGAGTGTATATGTTAGAGTTTCACCTTCTAGAACACCTAGTGTCCAAGGTGTTGAATCACAAAACTCTTTATAACAGGCTAATGCAAAGCCTAAGAGCACTACACTGGCACAAGCATACATTAAAAAGCCTAGGCAAAAAGATAAACAGGCATTTATGCATGCATCTTATAAGCCAAAAAGATAAAATTTGCTACACTCTGCACTTAAAAGAAAAATTGCACATGATTACACTCATTTTAGGGTGCATATACTAAAGTCACATGTGCATGATCATAGTTGCTATCACCCTTACTCTTAAAGGCCAAAGGCAAATCATGCCTTTATTTATGGAATTAGTCATGTTAAGATTACATAGGTTCCTTCATGTTTTAGGAACCAATCTTTTAAGATGTCATCTCACTCTTTCTCAACACAAGAGTTGAAGAAAGCATTTGTTTGGCAATGCTTTTATTGTGAAAAATATGTTCATAAAGCATACTTTTGTCATGTTAGGATGAGAGATGAGCATATTTATTATGTTAATTCCATTAGACCCAAGAGAAAATGAGTATCAAAGAAAGTTTAATTTTATAGATTTAGAGGCTCCTTACCCTTTACTCAAAATGGAGAATTAAATGATGAGTAGAGTTGTAGAATTTATAGAGGAGTTGAAGTTTTTAAAAAAGACTTATATTTTTGGAAAAACATAAAATTGGTATCATATGGTATCATTAACTGTAATGTATCTTTATCCCTCTTCTTTTGTTTTGTTTAACATGTTTGTTATTGAAGGGGAGTTTGTTTTATGAACCATCATAGGTATCAATTTGATGTTTAGTTTAGGAATATGTAGCAACAATCCTTCCTTTCTTACTTTCCTCAATATGTGAAGAGAACATGTAATCCCAAGTTATGTAAACTAAATTTGTATTTGAATATCTTGAAAAATTTATTAGAAGGAAGCATAAAGATAGGAGGAGTTTTTCTTCGTTGTTTGTTTTGTATTTTTAGTATCATCATGTTTGCCTTGTTTTCTTTAAGGAACTTGGTCTAGATTTTAAGAAGAGAATGTTTGTTTGTAAAGGGGACAACATTTTTTTTTTTAAAGGCGAAGAATTTTGTATGTCTTTTTGTCATGTTTGTATGTGTTTTTGTCATTATGACAAAAAGACATACAAGTTTTAGATGATTTGATTTGATTGTTTTTTTTGGTATCACTTATGTGCATAACCTAATGCTTAGTATCATTTATATTTTTAACATTCAACATTTAGTATCTTATGCGGTATAACATTTGGTATCATATATGGCTTGTTAAGTAGCATACTTGATATCAAGCCCAGTGTGGATATTCCAATAATTGGAATCAAACTTTGTGTTGAATTGGTATGTATTTTGGTTGGTATCTTATTTGTAGTTTTGTATTTTAACATTTGGTATCCTGTGTAAGTTTAAGTTTTGTATTTGTGGTATCAAAGCATCTTAGTTTTGTCATCATTTAAAAAGAGGGAGATTGTTGTGAATGTTAGGGGGAGAATGTTTGGAAAACATGTAACCCCAAGGCATTAGACTCACTCTTTTACTTTGAATGATGTGTTTTGATTGACAATAAAAGTATTATTTTGAAGGATAACAAAACTATAACAAAACCAGAGAAGTTCTAATGTTTGTACCTCAGTATTTTTGGATGATTTGAATAGACCTAATAAATATTAAAAAAGGAGATTGTTGTGAATGCTCGAGGGAAAAAAGTTTGGAAAACATGTGAACCCAAGACCTGACGAACGTTGAAGAACCACAACAAGTTTAGCGGGTAATGTCTAAGTTCAATAGGTGTTGAACATCTGACAATGGGTGTTGGACCATTCAACAGGCATTGAAGGATAAGCAATAGATGTTGATTGGATGTTTCTTTTTTGCCAAAGTCTTCTGAACCTCACAATGGGCATTATCCCTTTACAACAAGCATTGGAGAAGTGCTCCAGGTTGAGCTGTGCTGGATCTAGCCATGGGAGTTGAAGTTTCACAATGGGCATTAATCTAACCTAGCAATAGACATTGCATATTCGCAATAGGTATGGGAAAGGTGTCCATGCTTCAGCTAAATCTTCTAAACTTGAAATGGATGTTGGCACTTCCCAACAAGCATTACCTGATTACCACTCAGTCTTACATTTGGTATCAAAGTCTAACCTCTTTTAAAGCTTAAGTGCAAGAGGGATACAATAATGGAAACCATTAAGTTTTCTTCCTATAGATGCTTACTAAAAAATGGACCTACTCAAACCAGAGGAAGCAGTTTGTTCATGGAGCTAGAAGACCACCATCAAGAGGAAATAAGGAGAAAGAGCTTAATGAATTCCACATTCACAAGTGATGATGAATTCTCCTGTAACATAAGGATAAAAAGCAGGAAGGCCAAAAGGAAAGCAAAAGCTGGATGTCTAATGGTCATGGAGGATTAATCGAATAAGGGCTCCACAAATGCGTTATCTGAATCTGATGATAATATCAATGAGATATTCACAATAGAAAATCTTATTGAGGCCTTAAAATCAACAAATAATGATTTGGATAAATCATTTAATAGAAATAAGATTTTGAGAAATGAAAACAGATCAGTGAAAAATGAAATTTCCACCATTTCTAAAATTAAAGATGAACTTAAAAAAGTTAAAAGTTTGAAAAAAGAAAAAGAGGAATTACTTTCAAAATCACTTTTCTTATATTCAAATGAAAGAGAATTTTTTAAAATGAAAATTGATGCTCTAGAAAGGGAAAATAAAGATTTAAATTCTCAAAAGAAATTTTATGAAACTCTTTCTAAACAAAATGACAGTTTAAAAAAAAAAGAGATTTTGGACTTAAAAAACTTTCTTTCAAATTTTACTAAAGGAAAAGAAAAATTAGATTTACTTTTGGGCTTTCAAAGAGATGCTAGTGAGAAACATGAATTAGATATAATCATACGTCTTCCTCCACTTCTAAGAGTGTATTTGTTAGAGTTTCACCTTCTAAAACACCTAGTGTCTAAGGTGTTGAATCACAAAACTCTTCATAAAAGGTTAATACAAATGCAAAGCCTAAGAGCACTACACTAGCACATCTATACGCTAAAAAGCCTAGGCAAAAGGATAATCATACTTTTATTATGCATCTTATAAGCCAAAAAAGCAAAATGTGCTACACTCTGCACCTAAAAGAAAAATTACACATAATCACACTCATTCTAGGGTGCATATACAAAAGTCACATGTGAATGATCATAGTTGCTCTCACCCTCACTCTTAAAGGCCAAAGGCAAATCATGCCTTTATTTATGGAACTAATCATGTTAAGATTGCACAGGTTCCTTCACATTTTAAGAACAAATCTTTTAGGATGTCTCCTCACTTTTGCTCTACACAAGAGCTGAAGAAAGCATTTGTTTGGCAATGCTTTTATTATGGAAAATATGGTCATAAATTATACTTTTGTTATGCTAGAATAAAAGATGAGCATATTATACTGCTAACCCCCTTGAACCAAAGAGAAAATGGGTACCAAAGAAAGTTTAATTTTATAGGTTTGAAGGCTCTTCACCTCTACTCAAACTAGAGAATTAAATGGTGAGCGAGGCTTTAAAATTTAAAGAGGAGCTGAAGTTTCTGAAAAAGACTTGTATTTTTGGAAAAAACATGACAAGTGGTATCATTTACTGTAATTTATCTCTGTCCCTTTTCCTTTGTTCCGTTTAACATGCTTGTTGTTAAAGGGGAGTTTGTTTTATGAACCATCATTGGTGTCAATTTGATGTTTTAGTTTAGGAATCTCTAGCAACTATCCTTCCTTTATTATTTTCCTCAATTTGTAAAGAGAACATGTAACCCCAAGTTATGTCAACTGAATTTATATTTGAATATCTTAGGAGATTTATTAGAAGGAAACATAAAGATAGAAAGAGTTTTCCTTTGTTGCTTGTTCTGTATTTTTGGTATCATGATGTTTGTCTCATTTTCTTTAAGAAACTTGGCTTAGATTTTAGGAAGAGAATGTATGTATGTTTGTACGGGTAAGAATTTTTTTTAAAAGGGGAGAATTTTTGTATGTCTTTTTGTCATGACAAAAAAGGGGGAGAAGTTTTGGATGCTTTGATTTGATGATTTAATTATTTTGTTTGGTATCACTTATGTGCATAGCCTAACACTTTGTATCATCTATGTTTTTGGCATCCAACATTTGGTATCCTAAGTGGTACAACATTTAGTATCTTTATGTGGCTTGTTAACTAGCATATTGATATCAAGCCTTATGTTTATTCTAATAATTGGTATCAAACCTTGTATGGGTATTTTTTTATTGGTATGTATTTTAGTTGGTATCTTATTTATAGTTTTATGTTTTAATATTTGGAATTCACTATGTGTTTAAGTTTTGTATGCTTGGTCTCAAAACATCTTGGTTTTGTCATCATTCAAAAAGGAGGAGATTGTGATGAATGCCAATGGGAGAGAATGTCTGGAAAACGTATAAGCCCAAGCAATTGGACTCACTCATGTACTTTGAATGATGTGTTTTGAATGATAAAAAAAAAAACTATTGTTTTGAAGGATAACAAAACCAAGAAAATCTATAATATTTATACTTTAGTGTTTTTGGATGATTTGAATATATCCAACAAAAGTTAAAAATGAAGATTATTGTGAATGCTAAAAGGAGAATATTTAGAAAACATACGACCCTAAGACCCGATGAAGGTTAAAGGACCAGAACGAGTTCAATGGGCATTTAACCTTGAACTTATAGGCATTGAACATCTCCCAACAAGTGTTGGACCATTCAACAGGCATTGAAGAATGAGCAATGGACATTGATTGAATGTTGCTCTTTTGCCAAAGTCTTCTAGACCTCGAAATTGGTGTTGTCCCTTTGCAACAAGTGTTCGAGAAGTACTCAAAATAGAGTTGTACTAGATCTAGCCATGGGCATTGAATTTTTGCAACGGGCATTGATCTGGCCAAGTAACAGACATTGCATATTCGCAATAAGCATGGGAAAGGTGTCTAAGCTTGAGCTAAAGCTTCTGGAACTTGAAACTGGAGTTAACCCTTCTTAGTAGGAATTGAAGGAGTTTTTAATAGATATTGTGAATTACTCAATAGGCATGGAAAATAGTTGTGCAAAGTTTGAAAAACAAAGCACAAAGTTCAAGCTTTCTGAAAAATGAACAACGAACATTGTTCTTTCTCCAACAGGAGTTGTAGTCTAAGCCAACAGATGTTGAATGATGGATAACAGATGTTGGAAGTTATCGTTACAAATTCAATGGGGGTTGATGAAGAAAAATAGGTGTTGTCATCTCTAACGACTAGTTTTATATAAAAAAAAAAAAAAGTCGTTAGACTAAACATTAATTGTTCCAACAACTAGTTTTGCAGCTTGGTTATATAAGGATCATTTTTAAAGTCTAGCAAGGTTAGAGAAAAGGATAGAATGCATTGTGAACAAGGGTGAACATCTTTGTAAGTCTTTGTAGCTCTTTATGTAAACTTTTTACGGTATTGCTTTGTATTTGAGTAAAGTGAGATTATTTTTGTTACTCTTTTAAGAGTAGGTTTCTTATGCACTATTGTGTATTTGCTGCCTATTTGAGAGATATAGGCACTGCTTAGATCTATCATTGCCAGTGGTTGTAAAGGTTGGTTGTAAAAAGAAAGAAAGGTTCTTCCTAAGCTTGTAAAAAATAAAGTTTCTTCCTAAACCTGTAAAAGGAAAGATTCTTCCTAAGCCTATAAAAGGGAAGGTTGTCCTTGAGCCAGGAAAAGGGAAAATTGTCCTTGAACCTTGAAAAGGGAAAGGTGGTTCCTGAGCCTGAAAAGGAATAAAAAAGCCTAAGTGAAAACTTGAAAAGTGAAGTAGGCACATTGTCGAACTACTATAAAAATCTCTGTGTTTGCATCTGTTGTGTTTGCTTTTGTTTACAACCCAATTCACCCCATCCTCTTGGGTTGCCTCATCACCACTCAGTCCAATAGTCTTTGTTTTGTCATGACCATAAGTAAAACTAAATGTTAGATGATATTGAATGTTTAAATTTATTTATCATAAAATATTTTTTCATATTAACAGTTATACGTAGTATTATCTAAAAAGATTTGAATATCTACCACAAAATATTTGTATAATCTCATAAAATATTAAGAGTATAAAAATTTATAATAAAATATAGTTTGCAAAGAAGTGCTTCTCTTATAGAGGTAAAATTTTATTGTACAATTATTTTAAATATATTTATAAACAAAAATATTATCGTAATGTTACTTTAAAATTTTAACTATTGCAATGAATATGTATCTTGACAACGAACGATGAAAATATATGGAAATATCTTTTTTATTTCTTGATGTTGCTTTATTTAGCTTTTCTGTTAATTTTGTATACTTCTTATTTAATTTTTAAATTTAGTTTTTCATCATTTTATCTTTAGTTTATTTTTTCATTCACTTATTAATAAAAATTATATTTATTAAAAAGTTTATTTTATATTTATTCTAGAAAATTTTTAATTATTTATAATTTTATATACTTTATTATCTTTATATATATGAATATAAAATTAAAAAATAATGAATTTATATTTTTAATAATTATTTTAATCATGTATAGTAAAATTTAGTCTATTTAAAAGAGTTGTCAACATGCAAAATTTCAATTTAACTAATTTTTTAAAAAACTATATTATTGTTTACATTGTTGCACTATAATGTCATAATTAATAATTTATCATTAGATTAAATAAAAGTTATTATTTATTATTAGATTAGATAACATTATTTGACGTTACTATAAAATTCATATTCATTATAGTACAACGGAGAGGGGAAATTGAACTCACACAAACATTCAAACCAAACTTAAGTGTTTAATTTGACGTTAACTATTGTTTTCGGAGATTGCAAAGCTTTTAATAACTACCACCTACATCTCTTGTGTTTGGACTAATCCCAAGAGATATCAACATAAGTAATTCAGTTGTTATGGGAAAAAATAAAAGAAAAGAAAAGAAAAGGATAAAAGAGTATATCAAGAAAGAAACAATCAGATTCGCACACACAATTTGATTGACTTGTTTGCTTAGTTCCTGGCTACATGCTATGACAGTATAAATTAAGCTACTTATTTTAGCTCATTTCTTGTTCTGTCTATTGCTCTTAAGAAGAAATAAAGCAGAAACAAAATCACAGAAGGATACAGAAACCATCAAAATTGAAGCCAAAGTGTAATAAAAAATTAAAGTTAAATAATAAATATATTCTGCCAATTGATCATTATGATATAAATGAATGATATGTTTTATTTACATTTGTTCTCCCATACAAATATTACAACGTATATTTTGACTGCAAAATTTTTTAAAAAAAAACAAAGAAAAATAAAATTCTACAAGCTTAGGCTAGTGATAAATGTATCTTTTAGTTTGAGTGAAGATTCAAATTCAATTTCGTTTTTATTCTTTTAGTGAGAAAATGACAGTTTTTTTTAATATATATATATATATATATATATATATATATATATAGATATATATATAACATCCGTAAAATCTTCCCCACCCTTCAACAAACAAACTAGTGGCCTCGGCCTCTAGGACTAGGTCCTGATGCTAGGCGTTCAAGCCAACAAGCCATGGTGCTCTTAGCCTTCTCGTAAACGGACGAGTATGTCTCCAGGTGATTTGCACTTGCAAACTCCTCTGGTAAAACTCTGGTAGCTTCAACTTTAACATGGCTCAAAAAAACCATAGAAATAAAGAAAATAATGAAAAGACTAGTAGTAGTGGATGGTCTCTTGAAACTCATCATCTTTACGTGATGCTAGAGCTAATAAAGAGAAAGAACTTGAAAAACTTGTACTTTAATCTGTACCCAGAAAGACTTCTTGATGTTATTTGTGGCTGTGAATGAGGAGATATGTGAAGAGAGTTGGTGGTATTTATAGCGGTGCCAGTGTATATGGGGCACTCTGTGTCGTGTTTGGTTGGCATTTGAATGGTACGTGTTGACCAAATATTGTGTTGAAATGGTCATTAATATATTCAGGCAGAAGATTATCGGTTTAGCTCTGCTTACTAAGGTGAAAAGATGGAATTTAATTGTTTGAATGCTTCTTATTTATGAGTTTAGGGTTTTGAATATATGTAGAAAATAATTTTTAAAATTGCACAGTCAATGCCCATGTTCATGTGTGGAGAATGGGCCATTTGGTCATTTCATGTTTATTAATTAAGTCCAAGATTGGAATTTGGTCACTTTTCTGTGAGATTTTTCTGGGTTTTGAGGTAGTCCAACGTCCGCGAATCCTATTGTCGGACTCCAAATCTCATGACTGGCTCAGTTGGCACTTTTATAGGGATGGCTATGAAAACTAAGGAAGTTGATAATCATAACATTGGTGGTTACAAGCTCGAATGTAGATGAGTCTCTTCGGCATCAGCTTTGGAAGTTTAATACACCGCCTAAGGAAAAAAAATTATCTAATTGGCAAATATGCAGCTGAGCTCTTCCATTTTGTTCGAACCTGGTGCATCATGGAGCAAGTATTTCACCTATCTGTGTGTGGTGCAAAACAACTAAAATAATAGAACCCGCCCTTCGAGATTGTTCAGGAGTTCAACAAATTTGCTCACGAGCTTCAGATTAGCCTTCAGAATAGTGGACTGTACATCAGAGCTTGGATTGCCATCGTCCTTTAAAAATTATATTGGTTCTTCTCTTGAGTAGTTCTTGCTTTAACTTTGGCCCATATGGTATGGCAGGAACCTCATGTATATTCAAAGCAAAAGTCTTGATATTGGAGAAGTGGTCGATTTGGCCTTCAGAGTAGATAAGGATTTTTTGAACGTTAACAGCCCTTCTCAAACAAATTCAGAATCGCTGCTTAGAAGTCAGCACCTGGAAGCTCTAACTAACGGCAATTTTAAGCGTAATGTTGATGCAACTACTAGGATGGGCACTGGTGGAGGTCTTGGTATTGTTATAATAAGAGACTCACAAGGTGCAGTTATTGGCTCGGCTGGCAGTTTTGCAGCCCACCCTTGTGATCCTGAGTTGGCGAAATTCCAAGCTCTATTATTTGGACTAAGGCTCGCTTTACAGATTGGCCTTTCTTGTCTTCAAATTGAGTCGGGTTGCCAAAAAAGTGTTGACAGAATTTATGCTGAAATTATGGCTGCGGATATGAAGAATTTACTTTCGAGTTTTGCTTTGAGCCTATTGAGATGGATTCCTCCTCGGGCAAACAAGGTGGCTCATGCGATGGCTTCGCTTGCTTTTAATTTTGTCGTTGATCATTTTGTTCAGAATACTCCTTATTCATTCTCAAAAAAAAAAAAAAAAAAAACCTAAAGAGTGCAATATGTGTGTGTGTGTGTATATATATATATATATAGCATCTACGTTGCTATAGTTGATTCTTCGATGGTGATTGATATATATATATATATATAGTATCTACGTTGCAATGGTGATTTCATCAACTTCTCCTATTCAAAAACTTTAGAAAGTGTCCAAGTTTTTTCTTCATTAATTTCTCTTATTTAAAAATAAATTTATTAATTAGCTCTTATTTTCAACTTCTTTATGTCTACTTGTTTTAATTTTATCTATTTTTATTTTAATCTTTTTTGGCCAATGCATAAAACACCTAAACAAACTTTTAAATTAAAGGTATTTCAGTTGATTTAAAAGTTTTAGTCTCTATCCGCGTATGTGTGTGTGTATATATATATATATATATATATAACCAACAAAACTGAAGCCAACTGCAATCAAACATTGAAATTAAATAAAATCATTTATTTAATAAAAGAATGATATATTTTATTTACATTTTGTCCCATACAATCCAATAATCCATGATATTGCAATTTATTTTTTGACTATAAAATAATAAAAAAAAACAAAGTCAAAGAAAAAAAAAATCTACAGACTTAGTCTAACGATAAATGTATCTTTCAGTTTGAGTGAAGACTCAAACTCAAGTTATCTTTCATCTCAATTGGCAAAAAAAATGAAAAACACAGTTTTTTTTAATTTATAAATATAAAATCCATAAGATCTCCAGACCCTTCAACGAACAAACTAGTGACCAGGACCTTTTGGACTAGGTCCTGATGCTAGGCGTTGAAGCCAACAAGCCATGGTGCTCTTAGCCTTCTCGTAAACAGACGAGTACGTCTCCAGATGATTTGCGCTTGCAAAATCCTCTGGCAAAACCCTTGTAGCCTCAACTCTAACATGGCTCAAAACAGCCATAGAAATGAAGAAAATGACGAAAAGAGTTGTAGTAGTGGATGGTCTCTTGAAACTCATCATTTTCGCTTGATGCTAGAGCTAATAAAGAGAAAGAACTTGAAAAACTTGTACTTTAATCTGTGCCCGGAAAGGAGTCTTGATTTTATTTGTGGTTGTGAATGAGGAGATGTGTGGAGCCAGTTGGTATTTATAGTACTGCAAGTGTATATGGGTGGCGACTTTGTGTCGTTTTGGTTGGCATGTGCATGATACGTGTTGACCAAATATTGTTTTGAAATGGTCGTTAATATATGTATTGCAGGCTGGTTCAGCTCAGCTTGGTAAGGTGAAAAGTTGGGATTTTATGGTTTGAATGCTTCTTAATTATGGGTTTAGGGTTTTGAACATATGTACAAAATAACATTTAGAATTGCACAGTGAAATGCCCTTGTTCACGTGTAGAGGATGGCTTATTTGTAGGGGTGAGCAAAAAGTCGACTCGATTTTTTATCAAATTTTAATAAATCAAATTTTTTATATTTAAAATCAAATCAAATCAAAATTTTAAAAAAAAATTTGAATTAACTGAATCGATTAATCAAAATTTATGTGTTTATAAACCGAACTGAACCTATAAAAATTCGATTCAATTTTGTTTATTTCAATTAAATTACATATATTTTAAATTTAGTTCGATTTAAATTGATTTGATTTATTAATTACTTCGGTTAATTCATTTTTTTGATTTTTTATCTAAAAAACTGAACTAAAAATAGATTTTATAAAAAATTATAACCGAACCAAATCGATTTTATTAAAGAATCAAACCGACTGAACCCACTCGGTTCGGTCAATTTTTTCTGTTGGATCCTGTTTTTGCTCACCCAAGTTATTTGGTCATTTCAGGTTTATAAATTTGAAGTCCAGGATTGGATTTTTGAATATTGACTATAATTATTACGTATTTATATTTGTGTCTACATATTACTTTTGCCTTATTTTGAATGGACTATGCTGTATAAGAAATATATATATGGAGACTATATCGTGGAGACGAAGCAACTGCGGGTTTTTGAGGCCTTTTCTTCACATGTTTTGGACTGAGAAATTTCTAACACTTGCTAAGGGAAATGGTCATAGAAACTATCGATAATGAATTGTGATAGGGGCCGCTTGAAGCAAGGTGAACAGTTAAATCGCATTTAATAAGACGGCATTTGATTGCTTTTTTTATATTAAATATAAAATTTATTCATTTAAATCTACACTTTTTTTTATCTTTTTTATTTAATTTTTTATCTTTTTGATTGGTTTATTACCTCTTTAAAAAAAATTTCAGTTAATTAAACGCAACTCTAACAGTAACACTAATCAGACTAAATTACATTGGTTTTATAGTTTGAATATAAACTTTTTTCACTTTATGTATAGGATTTTTTCATTTTTTTTTTTTTTACTTTTTGTACATGATTAAACAGATTAAAAAAATAATTAAACACTGTGTTATTCTCGATTGCACTGTAACAATTGCGAAGGACTGCAAACGGATTTATCGACCAAGAATTTGACGCAGGCAATAGGGCTAAGTCAGGAGTCTGAGTTAATATTTGATGTTATCTATTGTTATTGTCAGACAGCAAAGCTAACATTTTGTTTCGAAGTCGCTAAGTTATATTATTAATTTCAACCTTGAAATTAAGTACATGTTCAATTTCAATTATTTTCTTATGTAAAACTTAAATAAAAACTTGGTAACTAATAAAATGGATAAATAAATGAGATTAAAAAATTATTTTAAAAAAAAAAAGTAAATACTTATGAGCAGCTGCATAACTCAATATACAATGAATATGCGTTTTTTCTCTATTAAAAAAAAAAACCTTCTTATATGGTAATTGGTACAGTATTTGTAATGGAATAAACTAATCGTAATTTTATTTTTTTCTTCCAAAAAAAAGTTAAACGCATAGATTGTTTAAATTTTATGCGAGTATTTTTAAGAAAACATGTATAAATATGCATTTTTTCTATATAAAAAATAACTATCTATAAATAAATAACTGTAGATACTCAATGTAGCAATTTTTTTTTTTTTTTAAAAAAAAATAAACCTTCTTATATGGTAACTGGTACAGTATTTGTAATGGAATAAATTAATAGTAATTCTTTTTTTTTTTTCTTCAAAAAGAAAAAGTTAAACGCAGAGATTGCTTAAATTTTATAAAAATTAACAACTTGAAATAATCTGTTCAACAACAATAGGTGATAATAAAAACTTAAAAAAAACTATTTTTTTATTATAAAAAAAAGATAAAATTATATAAAACTGAATGATATAATTTTGGAGTTTGAAAAATAATTAAAAATTTCATATAAAACTAAACTTTAAATATGTTCTAATCGGATTTTATTATGATGCCGAATAATAAAAATTTAGTATCAATGTCGAAATTTTATATTATTGACATATATTAATGTAAATATGTGGTAATATGTTAGTCATATAATTTAAATTCTAAATTAAACAAAAAACACATAATATTAAATATAATATAAAATATATTAAAATTTTAAATAAAAGAATAAATTAATTTTAAATGTCATAATAAATCTTATATATTAAGTTGTATTCAATGATATTTCAAGTCAATGAAATGAAATGATATTTTGTATAAAAATCTAATTTTAAATTATATTTGATAGACTTTAATTACTACTCGATATGATTGAATTATTAATATTTGACATTATAATATTAACATTCTAATAATTACTAAAGCTAATTACTGAAGGGTTCTGACCCAAAAACAAAAAATTACTGAAGGGGAAAAATAAGGGGAGTCAAATTGTAGAATGAAGGGAAAAAAAACTATAATTTAATGAGGAGGTCAGATATTTAAAAGAGCAAATTGTAAATGTTATGTATTATTACTTAAAAAAAATGTGATATTATTTAAAAAGAAAAAAATTAAGTGGGACCAAGTGCCCCCCTTAAGCAAAACGTGGCATTTGAATGGTGGCGGCTGGTTCTCAAAGGCCAGAAAGTCTACGCTGTGGCTTACGAATTGGATTTACTTTTTCTCAATGTTTTTTAAACTGAACTGTAGATCAAATCCATCAGTTAGATCTTTTTTTTAGTTCAGTTAGACAAGTTTTTAAAAAAATTTTCTGAAAAAGATATATAAATAATATTTTAAAAATATTATAAAAAAATTAGAAATATATATAATAGAATAAAATAATAAAAATTATTTTTAAAATTTAGATTTTTTAAATAAAATTTAAAATAGTGTAATTTCAAAAATTTTAAATTATTTTACAAAATAATGTGATTTTAAATTGAACTAATTTGATTTGATTTTCAGTTTTAGATAATTTTTTTATTTTTATTAATTTTTTTAACTGATTAATTTTTTATTTCAAATTGAATAAAGTTATAAATCCATTCTTAATTTTACTAATTAGTCAATGAGATCGATCTGAATCTGAAAATTTCCTCATATCTTCTTTCAATGAATTTGTAAAATTAAAGTTTGAAAAAAGGATTGTCTGTCTTGTTCGTTGGCTTTCCATTGGACAAGATTTTATAGTTTCAACAAGCATTTATCGTGGTCATATATCCCTTTTACAAATAGTGGTTTTCAAATCTTATAATTTAACATATTTAGAACGATAATAATTTAAAAAAAAAAAAAAGATAGAGAGAGAGAGAATAACCTTGTTGTATAAGTGACCATCAATAATAATAATTCTTGTCAATAAGTTAACAGCGCAATGGTGATGTGTACTACAAGAGTTCAAATCTTGGGAAATTGACCCATCTCTAGTACCAATAACAATTCCCCTTAGCTCTTAAAAAAAAAAACTTTATTTGGAGTTATATGCTTTAAATTTTATAAAGTTGGTTTTCTTTGACTCAAATTGGCGGAATGAACGTAAATTCTAAGCTCTTGTTGTTTTATGAATTTTTTTGAAAAAAATGGTTCATGCATTTTCTGACTTTTAGAGTATTTTAGTAAAATTAGTCATTAAAAAATATTTTTTACCCAAAAAGAAAATTAAATAATTTTTAAAATAATGATTTTCTTCTTAAAAAAGAAAATATTTATTTAGATTTTAATACTTTCATTCAATTGAAAAATGAATTATAAACACATTTATAAGAGAATTTATTATTTTTAGTCATCTTTGATCATTCACAATGTTACTAGTCACATATAGTAGAGCTCACATATACTTTTTAATTTGTATAAGTTTTCTCTCACATTGAATTATATATATATATATATATATATATATATATATATATGAATTTTTTTTAAAAAAAATAGTTTAAGCATTTTCTGATTTTTAGAGTATTTAGTAAAATTAGCCAAAAAATATTTTTTAACCAAAAAGAAAATTAAATCATTTTAAAAATAATGATTTTCTTTTTAAAAAATGAAAATATTTTTTTTTTTAGATTTTAATATATTCATTGAATTGAAAAATGAATCATAAACACATATTTATAAGAGAATTTATTATTTTTGGTCATCTTTGATCATTCACATTATTAATAGTCAATTGAATTGCTATTTGTTTTTATATATTTAAAATTTTAAATAATCAATGAAATTAATTTAAATCTTGACTTTCTATTTAAAATTTTTATTTTTAAAATTTTATAATTTCTTATTTAGATTTTTATTTTTAAATTTTTCTAAGTTTCTGTTTAGAAAATTTTTTTTATATATCATTTTAAATTTCTATTTAAAATTTTCACTTTTTAATTTAGAAATTTTTTTTTTATTATGGTAGTTGAGTTTCTAAGTTCCCTTTTAAAATATTTTTTAATATGACAATTTTCTATATAATAAGTGCAGGTATCGCACCGCTTGATATCTACACTTATATAACATCCAAAGCCATGTTTGAGTGTGTTAGGTACTGCAGTGATAGGTATAAAATTTGTAAGGTAAATTTCATTGACTATCCATCAAATAATAAGTCATGCACGTAATAATCCTTAAACAGAAAATTGTAAAGAGCAAATCTTTTGTTCAAAGAATCTTGCCTGAAAGATGAAAATGACTATATTATCCTTACCACTTATTTCTTTTGTATTTTCTTAGTATCCAAACAAAGAAAGAAAAAAGAAAAACAAACTTTTTAGCATTTAAGTGAAGAGGAGGAGAATTAAAGCAAACAAAAGTTAAAGTGCATGTTGCCCATACACAACAAATGAAAGGGGGAACAAAAGCTTCATTATCAAGAAAAGATTTTGTTGTTGTAGAGCCACGGTTTGTTTGGGTGTGATGCTAGACATTTTTTTAGTAACCAAAATTTCATCCATCAACCTAATAATTCAACAAAATCAAAAATTAAACCCAACAAAATATATTCAAATCCAACTCAAAATAGGTTCATTACTAGTAATAGAAAAATAAAACACAAACAAAATACACAAACTCACAAAAGACAACCCAATCAAACTCCTTTCATTGATCCATCAAAAACCCATCAAACAATCCCTTCCTCACTGAAAACACAAAGAAAAAACCAAAGATTCTATTTCGTCCAACTATCAAGTCAATTTCAAACTCAGATCCAACCAGCTTAAACTATCTTTCTACTAGTCTTGCAACTTCTCCTTGTACCATGATTTCACACAGAAAAACTGGTTCTCTCGAATCCATCAACATCACCAATTTCATTTTGATCATAGAAGACCATCAACAGTTTCATTTTGATCATCAGCATTCTCAAACCCTTCAACAGGTGAATCAATCATCACTACAGGACCAAAGGAGGAGACTCGTAGAGATTTTGATGCCTCGATTTACTATGATTGGTACTGAAGATGTTGGGTTAATGTCTTTGCTATGATTCATCTTTACTGATTTATGTTTTTGTTGGGTTTGCCGATCTCTACAGTAAGCAAAGATTGTGATGCCAATGCCTCATTTTTGCCTCTATTTTTGTGTGAATTGAAGTGGTAAATGCAAACAATGCAAGTGTGGTAAGAATACTATGGTCATTTTAATTTAAAAAGTGATAATTGAGTGCCTAAGTCAACTTTCAAGCGAAATCTGTTGAACTAAGGGACTTTATCTTTGCAATTTTCTGTTAAAGGAGTATTATGTCCATAGCTTATTGTTTGATGGATAGTCAGTGAAATTTACCCAAATTTTGTTTAAAATGTATACCAAAAGTGAACAAATTTTGTATTTAAAAAAAAAAGAAATTATATATCTAAATTTTAAATATGGAATTAGTTAAAATGATATACAAAAAAATGAACAAATTTTGTATCTGAAATAAAAAAATTCTGAATCCAAATCATGCGTCAAACACGGTATAATATGATTACTATTGCCCTTCATGGTCATGTTTGGCTCATTAATTTTTTTTTATAAATATAAAAAGTGAATCAAAGAGATACAAAATTTAATAAAAAAGATACAAAAAATGAACATAAAAATGAATAAATTTTAAATCCAATGTAAAAAATAGAAAAAAAAAAAGTCACACACGACTTTAAGCACGACAACACCGTAGGTAATGCACGGTGCAATACCTATCAGTGCTATTTTCTATAACATATGTAAAATAATGATAAATTATTGTATTATACATAATCATCTGATAAATGACGAACAATAATTTAAAATTAATTTTAAGACTGAAATTAATGATATATATTGATTTTAAATAACGTGCAATCCGCCATTAATTACTGAAGAAAAATCCTCCAGCACACAATTGTTGTCTCTGCCAGCAGAGAGCCATTACTACTTGACCGCAGCACACTGCTGTAGACCAACCATGGGAGTCAGCATTTAATCACAGCGGAGGCAGTTCTTTCTACGGCATATTTAAATAATCAAACACTAATAACAAAATTCTTTTTTTGTAGTACAAGTTATGCTGCTGCATATAGAATCCAAATCACATAGTAGCTGCAATACTAATTACAATTGCAAGACGATGATTTGATGTAGCATCATATTCATTCCAAAAGAGGAACAGAAATTAATATTCGTGTTTGGCCTAACTATACAAGGGTTGTCTGTGTTGACTTTCATCTCCACAAAGTTAATATTTTGGTAGGATATGACCTGTTCATACTTTGTACTTTCAAGTACGGATTGGAATACTTTAGAAGTCCGTTCTCTTTTGCCTCAATTCATTGAGCTCCATTTCAATCTCAGGATCTCGAAACGACATTGTTCTTCCAGGTGGCAATTCTCCTCTCTGTTTATCAGGACAAAACAGCTTGTCAAGGGGACAATAAAATAAAAATCGAAGGAATTTTACAACCATTCATATTCCCAATCTTTCCTTTTCCTCAGTTTCCTGAGCTGACATCGAATAAACAAAACAAAATAAGTCTTTCTTCAATCCAATTGAAAAGCCTAGCTTCAATGATAACTTCAAAATATTTCAATTGGTTTCTGTTACGACGACAAATTAGGAAGCTAAACACAACATTTCCTTTCCTTCTCATTACAGTATTACCTACGTCTGCTAGGAATTGTTGCAGTCCCAAATAATATTGTCATCCCTAGTTTCTTTTCCAGTTTCTGAGATCTGCAACTACTAAGTGACTAATAAGAACAAAAATAAGCACTGAGACAACGTAAAAACAACAAATTCCTATGCTTTCCTCAGATATATACATATATCTCAAATAATAATACGAATGGAATGTACCTTTTTGCTACCAGATAGTTCCTTCTTCAGGTTCTCAAGATCATCATCAACTGATGAACTCTCAAGTAATGCAAACTGTAGAACACATAACAACCATACATGGTAAGGCTCAGGAATTGAAACTTTCCAATAAGAAATAATCAACGCAAGTCGAAGCATGCTGTTTTGAGGAGGACACCTCTTAAGATATTTAAGTTTTGACAGTTAATCTGAATGATGGTTACAGTCAGAAGTGAAAAAATGGGAATAGTTACGAATGGAATTTAGGCTCAAATGTCAAGTTTAGTAGCTGCTTTGATATCTAGTGCATAGCAAATACCGCACATTTGTGTCATGAAGAAAACCCTAACATCAAAGCCTACAATAAATATCATAGTTGTGAATTCTCAACGATATTTTGTTATTCTAAAAGAAAAAATATATGTAGTTTTAGTTGTGACTTCTACTCTTTTATTGCTACAGAAAAATGAGCAATACCACATTGCAAACATTATTTTTAGATTCAAAGGGAAGGGAGAAGTAACGGTTTCAACCTCTGTTTAGATGTGCATGTACTAATGGCAGACAACAGAACTGTAACTTTCTAGAAAATAGAAAGTTAACAATACAAATTTCTAACCTATATAAGCATAGAACTTGGTTGAAATTTTTCCATGGCACTTGTCTGCCTGCAGACCCAAAAGACATTCATTGATGTGAATCAAGTTACTTAGCAATGGATTTCGAAAGAGTATGACTCTTCTCAAACAACAAATTAGCCAACGTGTTCATCTTTGTATAACAAACAAGAAACGAGGATAGCAGTGGCAATTTTGCACACTACACACAAAAATGACTTCAGTACAATTATGGCACAGGATAATCATAATTTGTTACAAATTGACACAATAACCAAACAATTACACACTTTTCACTAATTGTGAGAACAAACTACTACTGATTGTAAATCTTTTCATTTTAGTAAACACAATTAAACATACCAGCTACTTACAAATTGTGTAATGAGCCATCAATGTTAGGTTAGCTGCCTCATGTCAAGTTGATCTTGGCAAATTCACAGTTAAATGGAAAACATACAGTGTGTTGTGTTATTACTTGATAAATGGGTTGTATAGAATCAGTTCAAATATTGTTACACCCATCTTTCAATAACACACGAACATGGCCATATTAATCTGAATTGTCACAGCCAATGAAGTACCAAGGAACAATTTTTACCATAAATTTTATTTTTTCTTTCTCATTTTGGTACAATAGTTATTATCAACATCATTAAAAGCAATGATTGATACCAGATCACATTAGTTGACAATCATACAGGCTGAAATATAGATGACATTTATTCATATATGCATTCATGAATCAAGCAATGCCAGCATCTAACACAGGCTTTGGAATGGTAAAATCAATTTTACCAACAGAGAAAGAAATTAGTATATACATATGCACAAACTAATGGATCATGAACAGAAAACTAGATGGACTGTCCACTCTATCATATGCATGGATTATCTGAGTAAAAAAGATGAATTAATGCCAAATCTTTTCTACCAGGTAGTTTTGTGGAAGAATGTAAATGAAAAGCTGGCCAACGCTTTTTAAAGGTTATTTGTAAACTATGGCATGTAACATACTTTGGTCTTTAAGAAAAAACTTGGGATCGACCATCAATAATCTTAGACAATGGGCAAAATCAGGCTCAAAAAAGGCATGCTTCCCAAAAGTGCAGCTGAAACAATCAACTATGACGTTTTGCATTGGATATCTCAAAAACTTGCTGAGCCATCTAGCATGCTTATGGGTAATTCTTGAATTATTGCAAAACTGATGGAGTTTGTCGCTTTGATATGTATTTTCCTTTTCCTTTTTTTTTTTTTTTTTCTTTTTAATCTTTTGTGCAGGAAGAAGATAACTTATTTTCCCTTCTATTCCGTGGAAGAAAGGAAGAGCTTCAACAAATAGAAATTGCCTTTCTTCTAATCAAGGAGAAACTTTTTTTTATAATTATTTTCTTCTATCAATCAGATACACTGGTTACAATAAAAAATCCATATCATGATTACACGTGTGCATGTTTCAAAGAATCAGAACACTTTGGAATAGATACAGAACTATTTTAATGCACTAAGTGCCAGGGATTCTTATTCTGCTTATAAAGAGGTTAGGCCCTGCACTGGTTCAGTATTATTAAATGCTGATGTCATGGTATGCATACAAGTGCAAGTGCTTTTTGTAATCTCAAATGGTATAAATCAACACTTCAAAGGAAGAAAAAACCCATGCTAAAAATGAGGATCCAAAGATAAATAACAGGAAAAGACAGATAAAAAGTTAGGAGCATAAAATGAATGAAGGAGAAAAAAGGGGAAATTATTTCACGCACCTGGAACACATGAATGTAGTGCATCTTGCACTCACAAATACATGGGATCCACCAAGATTTTGGAGAATGGATCCCACATTTTTGTGAGAGAAAATACACTATTTTCAAGTGCTCCAGTTGCATTTAATAATTTGCTGAAAAAAAAAATTAAATTTGATACCTTCCCATCCAGCTCACTAGTAGCTAACTGGCCAAGAGATTCTGCTTCTGATTCCATAGCCAATACTATCAAGAGAAAACCATACAAAAAAAAAAAAAAGTATTAATTATAGTCTTCACCATGCAGTAGTACAGAATGATAGAATGTTTATTTACATTGGACATGCAACTACATTTGATAAGAGCAAAAATATTTTGATTAAAAATTATTAAAAGTTGATTTTAAGGTGTTTTTGGCATGTTTGGGACATGAAAGCTCTTGAACAACACCCCCCCTCCTCCTCCTCTCAAAAAAAAAAAAAAACAAAAGGACATGTAGTTTTAGTAGTGCCAAACATGGCAAGAAAAATCCCCTGCTGTAAGAATCAATAGTATTTAACAAGAAGGAAGAACCATATGACACACATAACATAAATCAAACTGAAGATTTTCTGTAAGTTATCCAACAAGGAAGTTTTATCAAATTTGAGTAGTGTTTAGAGAATTCAGAATAATGTGAAACACCACTTTCAGAAATACAAGAAATGGTGAGGTAACAGGCCAGAATAGAGAAGAATCAAATTACGCGCTTCAGAAAGTAGAGTGCAATATTTAGAATGACAGAGTTGATGCACAACTGAAACTGTTTGCTAGGATACAGCAATAGTGGTCTAGCACTATGTCTCCCACATGTAAAGGAATTTTAAAAAGAATTTGGATTGAAAATGAGAAAAGAAAGACCCATATAACCTTATGTATATTTAAATAGTAACTCAGCAACGATATAATGATAAAAAAATGTGTACAAGTGATTATCTTACTGATTCAATTGAACAATAGCCCATGGAAATAAATTGGGTTTAAGACAAATGAATTAAGTTGAGAAGTTATTTCACCAAGAAAAACATATCTGCATTACCATATGAATAGAACACCATACTTCTATATAAGAGACAAAATTAAAGTATGAGATAAATAATTTCCTAGGATATCAAAAGTCATGTAAACTTCATGAATTACCATAGGATGGACAAGATTTATGTAGCACCTTATTATTCACAAATAGGATGGTAAAGCCTCAGATATGCCATATGTAAATCAGCAGATAGTTTTTCCATGTAAGAATATAACTGGAAATAATAAAACCAAAGATACATTGTATATGACATATTTTCTTTTTCTCCAGGGTCCATGAGCTAAAGATCTGACTCTTCCATAGTACATAAAACTCAAGTGTATATCATGAGGATAGGAAAAGAAATACATAAAATCAGAGACTTTGAATGCAAAAAATACTGAGATTGATTCTATTGCCTTACCTTTCTCCTCCATTTTTTCAAAAGCTGATAGAGCATTACTTGTATTGACATTTCCCAGCATCTCATTCACTTTGGTTTGAGTTCTAAAGCGACACAGAATGTCTATTAAAACAAAAAGTGAAGATGCTATACAAGGGAAAAAGAAACTTTGCAACAGGAAACTGTGGTAGAGACAAACTTTGCAGATTGAGCACGAGCTTTCAGAGTATCTTTCTTAGACTTTGCCTCCTGAATCTTGCTTTCCAAAAGCTACACAAGATGGAATTTGTTCATTGCAACTATCAAGAAAGATGAATGTAAGGTCAAAAGAGTACAACTACTTGTAGCTTAAAAACATGGCAATTGGCAAATTAATTTTGCCAGTTAGCAACCTAAGAAGGGAAAAGATTAATTTTAGTATCTTGACCCCAACCAAGATCCTAAATACAGTGGAACTTCATAGTCATCAATTTTTTTGAAACTCGGTATTTCTAATTGCTTCTTCAGGAAAGGCCGAAAAAGCAAATTGCCTTCATATTTTTTTCCCAACTCTGTTTTGGTTAATTAGACTCCAAGTAGAGTTCCAAACTGGCTACCTTACAGCCTTGCAAATGACTCCAATAACACTAATTATTCCTTTTAATCACAACTGAAACTCTGCAATTGATAAGAACAACTGTGCTTCTACCCCAACCACTTCCTCGATCATTGTCAATTTGATAATCCAACAAAAATTCAGGCAGTCAACATCTATCTAAGCGTCAAATGAAAACAAACAAGAATCCCAGAAATATCACTTATGGTTCTGTTCTTATGCATTTAAACAATCTGTCTCACATTCAACTTTAAGCACCTTAAGCTAATGCATGATTATAGGACAGATCATTCACAAAAATATTTAACTTCAAAAAGGCCAAAATAATGATGGCAATTCAGTAGCTATTGACACTAGAAATATGATGCAGGGCATACAAGAACTATCATACCCGAGTATTAGAGATGAGATTCTCAACAACACTTTTCTGTTGATCAAGTTGAGCTCTCAAGGAAGCAGCATTATCCTGTGCAAATTAGAACAGAACAATTGATTTTCACAAGGAGACCTTGCTACATACTTACCCAGTGCAATGTCTGCACTGTGCATGGACATCACATCATATCACAACCAAAGAAACAGTCAAATAATAAGTTCTGTATCTGTCATTTTCAAGTTACATGAACTCACTTAAATATGGTCATCAAAATAAGAGGGAACAACCATAGGACACAGGATCTATGTTTAATTAGTTCTCTCTGAGTACACAGTTAATTCAATAAGATTATATTTTTCATTGGAAGCCATGACATACATGCAGCTCCTCAGCAAAGTGACAAGGTTCATCCCCAGTTATCCAATTCTACTGTCAATAAGATCAATCATAACTCATTAAGAATGAAAGCTTGAAGATTGTTCACAGATACACAAGCAATACAACGAGAACAGAAAAAATTAGGCATTCATATGATCTTCTAGTGCAGGGACCAGTGAATCAATTATTTGTTAGCACAAAGAGAACAGCTTCATTACTCATGAAAGATTAAAAATTAAAAATTAAAAAAAAAAAACACTCAGAAAATAAATGAACAAGGAGCATGGAAATGCAAAAAGGATCAACATAAAGAAATTACTTACAATTCTATCAACATTGAGCCTAAAAGATTTCAGTCCAATTCAGCTAGATTGTTATTCAATAGTGAAAATATCAAATATTGAGTCAATGGTTAAAAAACAAAAACAAAAATTTGACAGACATTAAGAATAAAGTCTTTCATGAAGATGCCAACTTACAGCATAAGATTTACGTCTTTTAAGAGCTTCTCGTGCAAGATCTTCCTCTCCTTTCTGAAGAGCAAGCTGTGCTTTACGGTACCTACATGGAATTTTGAAGTGCACATAATACTTCATTGGACTACAAGATAATAACGAATGAATCCCATCAATAAAACAAATCCAGTGTACCAACTGGCATTGGCTTAGCTAGCATACTAGCAGGTAATTGCAGGTAAAAGACATAAGTTCAACACCAAGTCCTTCTATCAAGAACCAAATAATTTAATAAATAAATAAATCCAATCATATTTTACCAGTCCTCAGAAGCTTGTTCTGCAGCTTTATATTTATTCTCCAAACGTTTTTGAGATGCCAGTACCTAAAGAGAACAGAAAAAAGAAAGTATAGTCAAATCCCACATTGGAAGGTAATACTGTAGTCATCAAGGTTTTTATTTTAACCAAGTCTTCATGCAACTGCCATTTCAGTGTTAGAGGTACAACCCTTTTTTCCCCATTGCACAGGAACAGAAGAATAAACAAAATAAAACTGAAAACAAGATTAAAAAAAAAACATGACAAGAACATGAAAAACAAAGAACACAACAACAAGTTAAAGGAAAAAAAAAGACAAGGAATACTTACTTGAGCTGTAGCCTGGCGCATCTTTGTCAAGTCATCGTTCATCTCAAGTACTGTTTGATCTAGAATTTTCTCAGGATCTTCAAAACTACTCAAGAGTGCATTTGCATATGACTGAAATTAGGAGAGAGCTAAATCATGTTAATTGTGCAAGATACTCGCCACCACACAATGACAACATAAAAAGTTACAAAATCATTTCACTCTCACATAAATGCTGGTGAAATAATTCTACGTATCTCACCTTGACAACTCTAGCAAACCGATCAAAAATGTTCATACGAGTGCCAAGAGCACCTCCACCTTGCCTATAACAATGAGAGCTACCAGAAGAACTAGTCCTCAGCCTAGTAACTTTTAGCGCTTCAACTGCAAACAAAATCAAAATTTTACCCAAGACATCAACATTAATCAAAAAACACACAGTTCTATTCCCGCATCGGCCAACATTCATGCGTGTATACGCATGAGAGAGAAAGAAAGAGAGATTTCAGCAAAATTTGAATTTTAGAGTACCAAAATCTTGTAGGATTATTGCCCCTGCTAGTGACTCTTCCACAAACACTTAAGTCTCGTTTGGTTCACAGAATGGCATGGAATGAGAATAAAACAGATATTCCATGTGGAACAATATGCGATAAATATTAGCTATTCTATGGAATTCCATTCTGCAAACAAAACAAGGCCTTAAGAGGATAATATTTTCTTTCTCATTTTAACATGGCATTATCCATAGCGAATTCATGTCATTTAACTTCAAATTTTCGAAATATAACATAATGCTTCATCAAATTCTATTCATAATCAAAACCCTAACAGTTCAATATCAGAAAGTAGGGGTAAGTATATATATGATTCCGTTACCTCCGCCATTGAACAACGGCGTCGTTAGATGACGGCACTTCACCATACGGAGAGCGTTATTGCTGCTGCTGGTGAGGGTTGAGGAAGTGGAGGGATGTGGCTGTGGTAATGGCAAGGTTAATCCTGTAATTAACTGCGACTTTGCAGCCATTTTTCTTTTCTTTTATAATGGAATCGGTTTTGAACTGATTGTTGCTTCTGTAATCAGAAAAATCTATTTTTACTGGATATTAGAGGACAAGAGACTGCAATCATCGCTTTATTAGACTATTTTCTTTAGAATTTTAATTTTAAACGGGTTGGATCATTCCGCTTAGCTGCCTTGGGCTGGGCTTCATCTCCCTCTTTTATACTAAGTTACTACCCCGAGTAAAATTCAGTTTGAACCAAAAAAAAAAAAAAAATCGATTGAACCAAACTGCTTGATTTTTTATTTGATTGTCATATAAATTTGATTTGATCTTATTCTTTTTTAAAAAAAATTTGATGGATTTAGTTCAATTTGGTTTGTAAAAATAAATTTGATTTAGCCGCACTGAACCAAACTAATTTTAAATTAAATCAGAACAATTTAAAATTATATTCAAATTTAAATTGTTCAAATCTATTTAAATATATTATTTATATTACAAATATATAAAATTTATTATTCATATAAAATATATTATAAAAACTATTATCTGTATTAAGAATATTTTGAAGATTATTTTTTAAAAAATTTGATTTATATTGAATCGGACTTTAATTGAAATGACTAAATAGATTTGGTTTGATTCTTACACATGATTCGATTTGATTCAATTTTAAATTTTGTTTAGGTCTGTTTCTCAGTTTTTTTTTTCTAGATTGGTCAATCATATTCGATTTGAAATCGATTCCACACCCTAAAAGTTACCTACTTAAGTTCACTTGTAGCTCTTCAACTTATCACTAATCCATATTAAATAGAGGTACAAGTGAATAAATATACTCGATAAATAGTTTGTGAATAATCTCGATAACAACTCATTTATGTTCATTTATAAAGTTAATTAACTAAGTTTAAACAAAAATTTAAAGATTCACTCTTATCTTCTCTTTTTTTTTTATTAAGTTAACAAAAGCCATCAAGAGTGTGCATATCGCACACCCCATACCACATAACATTGAGTCTGGGGTGCCAAAAATACCCGCATACAATATAGAAAATGCACGATATATATATATATATATATTTTACTTCATTACTTTAACTAAAATAAATTAATTCAATAATCGGTTAAATCTATTCAAATTTTCTCTTATTACTTAGTTTGATTTAAGTCAAATTTTAAAAGTTTTGTTTTTATTTTTGAAAAAGAAAGTTATATAATTTTAATGGACAAATTAAATCATGTACAATATTACATGAAAAAGTAATGAACATGAGTTATATAATTTTAATGGACAAATTAAATCATGTACAATATTACATGAAAAAGTAATGAACATGAATACTATAGATGATGAATATTGTCCATACAAATAATGAACATTTTTGTGATGATCAATGAACATGAATAAAAAATAATACACAAATGAATCACAATTTCAAGATTGTGCAGTTGATAATGAATAATCGCATAAGTTTTGTACTAAAATAAATTATAATTAAAGGAATAATCAAAGATATCAAGTACTAAACAATGAAAATCAAGTTTTGTGGAAAAAGAAAGTTATATATTTTCAATGAACAAATTAAATCATTTACAATATTACATAAAAAAGTAATGAATATGAATAATAAAGATGATTAACATTGTTCATATAAATAATGAACATTTATGCGATAGTCAATGAACATAAAAAAATAATGAAAAAAAAACATTTGATTATTCAATAAAATGATGAATATAAAAGACTATGAACATTAAGTGAACAGTTAATAAATATTTACTTATGAAGTAATGAATATACATTTTGATAACATATATTTAAATATTTTGGCATTGTCAACTTTTTTTATAATATTAAAATTGATAAACACTATAAAATTTATATACTAAATATAAAATATATTATAATTAATAAAAAATTATTGTATTCTTTTATTTTAATTAAGAATTTTAATATAATTATATTTTTCTTATTATTATATTATTTTTGTATAATTTTAAATTTATATTTTGATATTATATATGAGATAAAATAAATATTTATTAGATTAAACAAATTATATGTATCTAAATTAATTTTTATAGAAATAAAAATCTCATTTATTATAAAAGAAAAAAAAGAAACAAGATTAAAAAATAGGAAATCAATGCACCTATAGGACAAGTAATAAAAATGCAAAAAAGATTTTACGTTTTGGACACCCGAATCACCAAGTTTCGTGTCAGAGATTCACCTTATAGTTTGCCAGCCATCAATAAGTTATTACTCATTTAACCTCATTAATATATGGATACATAAGGGTTAAGTAAATGTACGCATTTATTTAATGCCTTTTTCCTCACTCTTTTAACAATTTTTGTATGGTCTTATACATCACTAAAAATGAATATTATATTATTATTTATACAAGTGATATAAAATTTTATTTTATTAATAAATTTTATTTATTTTAATAATAAAATTATTTAATAAATAAGGGTATAACTTTATGGTGATGTGGTGCCTATGATATTTATAAAAAATTATTTATTTTTAAAATTTCTACGTATAATTTAAATTTGATTTTAAACTAAATATCCTCTCTTATAATTTATTTAGAAAGACATCTACTAATGTTCAAGGATAATAACTGGACTGTTTGAATAATCTGTGTACTAGCATGAACGTGGAATAAATGGAAAAGAGCCAAAACTAAATTCTCAATTCAAGTTCACCTGATTCTTCATCAGCATGAGATCCAGGAGAAACTTTAATGTCGACTTGTCAAAACATTATCCCTATAAATGAGACAAAAATAAATAAATTCTCAATTAGTATAGGCGGCATAAATATTAGACCCAAATCAAATGAATTACTATCATGAAGTTCTCTTCTAATTAAGCAGAGACGCCTAAAATTGAAAAAATAAAAAACAAATTTCCAGGGCCAAGCCAAAAATAAAATAGAATTAAGAAACGTAAAATAAAATTTATCAATTGACATAAATTTTTACTTGAAAGTGCATATAAATGATCAATTATGTGAGAAATGAAGAGGAAAATTATTCTGCAACTTAACATGATAAAAAACATCAGGTAGTGAAGTTTTGAGCCACAACTTAATATGATCAATTAAGCCCCAACTTAACATGATCAATTAAGCCCAAACTATTAAACCAATATGAAAATAAGTTAAACTTTTTTTTATCAAAAAAAATAAGCTAACTTGTTTATATCTAAAATTATAAAAGAAATATTTTTGCAATGTGAGTTATGGAAGGTAGACATAAGGGTATTCGAATTAGTCCATCCAAAGAATCATGAACATAGCGTAAATTTTAAAATAGAGTTGAATGTAAAAAGGTTATAAAGGGAATTTTTTTTGTTAATAAAGTCTTCCATTTTATAATGAAATAGAATTATTTTTTCATTTCTCAAAAAAATATTTTTTAGTAATTTTAATAATTTGATAATAAAATTAATAATTTACTTTTATACTAAAAATTAAATTTAATTACAGCTTAATTATAATAAGTTTTTTAATTCAATTAAAACTTTTAGTTTCAAACAATTTAAATTTTATTTGAGTAAATGAGTGGACATGGGTTAAATGAGGTTAAGTGGATATACGTACCCATATATAATATTAAATGGATCATAAATAGGTAAAAAATTTATTTATCATCATATCCATTATGACCCTATTCATATCCATCCTAACCCACCCATTTGCCATCTATATTGGGCTTACATTCTAGATTCATTTTTAAAGTAACTTGTTGAGTTTCAATGAATTTGAATAAAAGCAACAAAGTAAAAAAAATTTTTATAAACCATGAGCTCAAACTTGGTTAAAGTTTGTTGAATATGATCAAACTCAAGCCCAAAATATGGGTATTTAAGAAGGGCTTGAATATGGGTATTTAAGTTTGTTGAATATGATCAAACTCAAGCTCAACTATAATCAAACTCATGAAAAAGCATGAACAGAGTAAAACTTGACTTAATTTGTTTGAACCCTTAGCATTAAAAATTGGACTATATTTGGGTATTGCTATTAAGAATATAAGATTTTGAGGCAAAACATAGCAGAAATTTTATTTCACAAGTGATAAAAAATCCTTTTAATATCTTTAAGTATGTGAAATTAGTTTATACATTTTGATCAAAATATTTATCATCACAACATTATTTTTCAAATGCATAAGAAATAAGGACAAAAGTAAAAAAAAAAAAAAAAAAAAATTAAGAGAGATGGTAAAGGGCAAAACTAAGAAAACCAAGAGAGTTGTTGGAGGAAAAATTATCATCGACCATAATGCATGACTTGCGCTTCCCTTCACTTTAGTTTTGATAAACAATGCCATGTTATGTTTCTTCCCTTCCAATGGCAAATCTTTGTTTGTAAAAATCACCTTCTCCTTATATGGGTTCCTCACCAAAGTAACTACCTACATAGATGATGCTCTCTAGAAATGGAAAGATTGGCTAAAGCTTATATCATAGCTTTCTTGCGCTACTTAAAAGTGATTAATAATTTTCATACACTAATTTAGGCAGGCATCTTCTTCAACTGCTTTAAGACAACACTTTCTTGTTTTTTCAATCTTTCACTGAGGGCTACTTCGATTCTTTCTCCACTTAAGGCTCTTTGTTTGCATTTTTTTTTGGATAGTATCAACTACTTCGAGTGATATGATTCACTTATGTTTCTAACTTCTTCTCATCATTGTCCTCCCATACATTAATCTTCCTCTTAGTCTCCCCCTTTTCTTCATTTGAGCTCTCCTATGGATTAATGGTGCAAACAACTATGATAACATCAACATGTGCGACCTCTTCAAAGGTCTCTATCACAACTTCCTCAGTAATCTCTAATGCCACCATAAAGGTCTCTTTGAGTAGGAGGCGGTACATTTCAATAGTTAAGGAGAGGGTTTCCACTAATGCTCGGTTGCCTAAAATAGGTGGGACAATAGTTTTAGAATTAATTAAGTCTTGTATCTCATGCCTAAGCCTGTAACACTCAATTGTGTGGTGGTCAACTCCCTAATAGAAGGCACAATAAACATTGGCATCATAGCCTTTTGGTAACGGATTTGGCGACAGTCTAGGTGGTAGCAACCATAAGAGCACCTTCTTTTGGGATCACCCGAATGCCTTCGCAAGTGTCATGTCTAAATTTGTGAATTATCTAGATAAGCATATGAGATTCACATCAACTATCTTGTGTGCCTCAAATTGCCCTTAAGGATGATAGTTTCTTCTCCTAGAATATTATCTCTTAGAGTCTAACTTTAATTCCCCAACTTGAATCCTTGTTTCCTTTAAGTCTTTAAAAGTTCTCATTAGTATGCCATATATGTATGTGTCAATGCTCAATAATGCTCTTCTAACAATCATCTTAACTTATTCCCTCTTTGTTGGCCTTGTCCTCACTTTTGTGACCATTTTCTTCCATCTCTACAGATAGTCATTGAAATCCTCGCCACTATTCTACTTTAATGACTCTAGATCTTATAGCATAAACTATAGCTCAAATTATATTTCTCTTAGAAAAATCCTAGATAATTCCTTCCAATCTTTTCTAACAGTCTTAAGTTGCGTGAAATATCAGGTCTTTGAAGACCCTTTTAACTCAAATAGGTCTAACATAGTCTCAAATGGAACCCTTAAGGTTCTCATGGTAAGCATATAAGATCAGATATGGCTCTTTAAGTCTTATGTCCTTTTGAATTCAGAGATCTAAGACATTAAAAAATTAACAGGAAGTTTTTCTTGCTTGCAATTAGTAACTCTTTGATATTTGCTCCATACTTTATCCTTTAGCATCCAAAGTCTTTTAAATCTTTTATGGTTGCTTAGGAAACTCGTCTATTCTGACACTATCCTTGTCATCTCCCATATCTTTCTTCGATGCAAACATCTTATTACTTCCTTTCTTTATAGCTCTTTGCCTGTGGTGATTCTCCATCTCGAATAAATCATCATCTACCACTATCAAGGGTGGGGCGTCCATTAGGTCTTTCCTTTTATCTACCCTACTAAGGGAGGCCTCACTTTTCTTTGATAATATCTCATTCAAATGCATTTGTACTTCTTCAGTGATGCAATCTTTCATCATATGACTAAATTCTGCTCTCACCCTTTCCATTAGTTTTGATTGAGCTATCCAAGTAGTTTACTCCATAACTATCAGTAGTTCTATTTTATACTAGACTAGGTGTTTTGCTATTTCTGACCAATCTCATGCCTTTCCTCTTTTAAAAAGGTCTAAGTGGAGTTATGATGGATGTAAAATAGAGTTTATTAAACTGATGCATGAATAAGTAAATTTATACATGTATACATGAAATTTTGTATCATTCATAAGAGCACAAATCCTCTTAACCTTATTCTCCTACACATGAAGTTTAGTAGCTCTTTCCTCATAATGATCCACTTTACTATCAACGAAGGATAGTGAACACGTATTTTCCCTCGAACTAGGTAAGGCTAGAATCCCAATTGAGCATTATACAATTTGTAAAAAGGACTAGGATTTATATAGATGAATTCTTTTTTACATAGATTGGGGAATGTACATCAAAAGGAAGTCTTCTTTTACACAACGAGGAATGGAGCATGCACAAATGTTTACATTAGGGGATAACCTTTACATGATGGGGAGTGGTGAATATATAAATATTTATATTAGGGGGGAGTTCTTCTTAAAAAGATCAACTATGTTGTGTGAAGATTTTCAACCCTTTTTTGAAAAAAAAAAACAAATAAGAGAGGCATAATAGTTTAAGGTAATATGGTTCCTATATGCACCTATAGGTTTAGGGGGTTGTTTTAATAAATGGCTCCAACAAACTTAGCAGATGATTGTCATATATCTCTCATTTGACATACTTGAAAGTACTTAAGCCCTCTACACCATCTCCTAAGCTCGAAAGGAGATTAAGTCTCCAATTTGGAGAATCTATCGATAAACTAAAGGGCCAACCTAGTGCTTATGGGGTGTGTAAAATAAAGAAAATAATGGAGTTGCCACTATGAATGTAATGGATAATTCAATCAATAAAGAAAATAATTATAAAAATTAATCAGAGATTATATCATAAAGTTAATACATTTAGTCCCTAATGGAGTTGCCACTATGAACGCCTCAATTTTTTATCAAATGAGTAGAATCTTGCTTACGACTCCTACTTTTTATCGACCATAGAAAGATCAAAAGGGCAAAGAGTCATAATTTGGTACAATCCCATTTAATGGCATGTGAGGGGATTATTGGGGATCCGAAGGAAGCCCTCTTGGTAGGTAGAAGCCCTTTTGGAATCAAGTGATTGATTAGAGGCTAAAGGGGCAATAATTTGATAATAATTGAATGCTTGAATGGAGTCGCCACCTAACTTTTGTTAAGATAAAATTTCAAGAAAGGAAGGGTTCAGGTATGTAAACTAAATGTGGTAATCCATCTTCACTCCATCAGTGATCAAGCTTAAGAATTGAGTATAACGTGAGGGAAAGGTTTACCACCTCAAACCGACTGAATTTTAGATTCTAGCCTTTAAAAATTTTTGGTTTATATTTATAAATTTTGTTTTCATCAATTACTTAGTCCATTTTTAAAGTATTCCTAACCATGCATCTAACAGATGTTAATCCATTCACCTCAAATAAAAACAATACAAACATTCACTATAGGGATAAAGGGTGCATAATCAAATATAAAAGGGAGTTATGCACTCATATAAATAAACATAAAACAAGTAATTATTGACCTTTATAACCTATAAAACTAAGTACAAATTAGTCCTTAGGATAAATAATTAAAACATGAAAAGAGGTAGCCCCTAAACTTAATGGAACAAACTAATATGCGGTAATGCCATCCTTACCTTGGTCTTAAAGTACCTTACCTACCTACACCTAGGTGTTCATCATAGTTAGTCATAAAGATAGGTCATTCAAACCACAAACCTACAACCCTAATCATCCAATCCATGCTCCAATGACAAACAAGAGGACATGTCATGCATTAGTGGTGTAGTATGCATCATAAGGGTATATACAATGTATAATATGATTACAGAGGCATAAGTTGTTATTAGGCAGAATGTAAGACATAATTATGTGTCATAGGTATCCTAAAAATACTCTTGAACTACCCTTAAATGTGATTAATGTGCCAAGAGCAAATAAAAAGCAATACTAGCCATGAAAGGAGCTAGAATGCATTTTAAAGAAATCCAGGGTGTATAACGTTAAAGGCAATAAAGAAAATTAAATGGACAGAATAATAAAAGGCACAAATAGGGATCGTTGGTGTTTAAAACCTCTCTTAAATAGGGTATCTTTACAACCTATGCTATAAAGATGTTGAGGGAATCAACTTAGTCACATGAAAGGCTAACCAAACCCCCTCAAAGGTTGTGTAAAGAATGATGATAAAAGGATCAAGGAAAATACAACAAATGATCATAAAATAAAAGGAAATCAAGTGGTCATTGGCTTTAAAGCCTCTCCTTATCATCTTTCTCCCAAACACACTCAAAGAAGTAAAAACACAATAAACATATCATTCTAAATGTATCAATCAACTACTAAATGACATTCATTCATAAAATATAACTAAAACCTGGTGGATGAAGGTCTTTGGTTATTGAAACCTACCTTATCTCATCCATTTTTAGGCTCAAGGATAAAAGGAAATGGCAAAAACTCAAAGAAAATAATGAAGGAATCTTATTATAAACAATGCCTTATATAGTGTTTGTGGTCAGTATAGACCAACTAATAGTCCATATAAACCACAAAGTGGTTTGTATAGACAACAAAGGGTACATATAAACCATTGAGCTTATTTTTTTAAAAAAAATACAAAAATAAAAAGAAAAAGGGAAGAAAAAGAAGAGAGAGATGGAAAAAAGGCCTAGTTTGGCTTGAAGGTTAGCTTTTGGTCTTTAAAGGCACTAAAAGTGATAGATATTTCTCCAAAATGTAAAGATTTTAATGTCAAGAGTAGCAAAGCTTAGTCGTTTATCTTAAATCCTAAGGATAATGTATGAGCTCTTTAGTTTTGGTAAATGGGGGTGCTTTAAGGTTTGAGTTTTTAATTTAGCAACACTTCCTTAAGGTGTTCTAGCCTTTCTCTAATCCTCTAAGGTAATATTTGATAGAATGTAATAAAAAGAAATTATAGTTTTATAGTCAGTGAATTTGTATTTGGTTACATCCATTACATCTCATTACATCTCACCAAACATTAACTAAGTGTGTTTAGTATCGTATTCACCATAAATTTTACATATCTATAGACCTAATGTATGATTATTGATGTTTTATAGGCTACAAAGAAGGCAAATGAAGATTTAGGTGAAAGGAGAATGACACAACCATGATTCTTGGCCATGCGCCTTAGTTGCTCAAGAGAGCCAGAGGAGAACCAAAACACACCACCTTAAAGCATGATTATGCACCCTAGGTGACTAAAAAGTGCATGGGTCAATCACTGAGAAGCATGACTATGTCACATGGCCGTGCACTTCATTAAAGATAAAATTGCAACCTTATTATTCTAAAGATTTTTTTTCTTTTTGAAGGATCGCAAGCTTCTTATTTTAAGAAAATGGCTTGAGCACTATTTAAAGAAGAAAATAAACTAGAATTAGGACATAGGGATTAACCTAAGGAAGAGAATATTGTTCAACAAGGTTTTAATTAAGGAGTTAGAGAGAGAAAAGGTGCAAGCAATCAACAAAATCAAGAAGAAGTTCATGGCTACTTTTATGGTTGATTTGATGGTTTTCTTTTCTTCTTATTTCTCTTTTTGTCTAGGGTTGTAAATGGATCTTATATGACTTGTATTAGGTCTTCTTAATATAAGTCTTTTTGGTTTCTTTCATTCTTAATACAAGCAATTATTGAGTGCTTCATGTTTGATTAACTAGCCATTGATCATCTTACTTTTGTGAATCTATAATGGAGACATGCCTCTCATAGAATGAAACCTTCAATAATTCCCTTATTTTATTATTGAGCTGAGGAACCTTAACAAACTATTATTATCCATAGAGTCTTCCTTTATAAGACAATTGCATAATGTTTCGCTTTTAAGTTAAGGAACCTTTAGCTTAACATGCTCTTATATGCCAATTTCCACTCAAGAGGGATAATTAATCACCTTAGTGGCTTGATAGTAGCACATGATGCATGAACCAATTAGATAAGACTAATAAACCAATAGAAGATCGTCAGGTGAAGTTGAACCCCTGACTATTCTCATCCATTGATTATCTCTCATTACTATTAGTGTTTTATTTATTTTTCTTATTTACAATTTTAGTTATCATCCTTTATTGATTCTCTAGATAATATAAGATACAAGATAGTTCGTACTTAAACTCGATCCTTATGGGAATAATATGCATACTTACAATTACACTTTATTACTTCTAACCTATGCACTTGCAGCTTAAGGGGTTTATATATATATATATATATATATATATATAGCATGCACATGTCATCAAGTTTTTGTAGTTGTTGCCAGGGATCAACGACTTTACTACTAAGTTACTATTTTTATATTACTCTAAAATTTTATTTTCTATTTTTTAACCTTGTTTATTGTTTCTTTGTTTTAAGTGCACGACTAAAACTCAAACTCAAGAAAACAAAGAAGATTTGCTTTATCTTGATTTAGAAATTGAACACATCCTAAACCAAAAAATGTAAGAATAATAACAAATTTAAGAGATGGCAAATCAAGGACCGACCTTTGAAGGACTTTGCCATACCATCTCTTAAAGGATTGCAACTGGCTATCACTCAACCAATCGTTAATGCTACCACCTTTGAGATAAAGCCAATATTCATCGAAATGCTTACCAACACTCTCCAGTTCCATGGCCTCTCTCATGAAGATCCCAATGCTCACATAACTAACTTTTTAAAGATTTGTGACACATTCAGGCAAAATGAGATGTATGTAGATGCGGTAAAACTATGTCTTTTCGCATTTACTCTTAAGGATAAGGCCATGGCATGGATCAATTCTTTGGAGCCTAAAAGTATATCACTACTTGGGAACAACTATCCCAAGCCTTTCTTAACAAATACTTTCCTCTTTTAAAGATGGCTAGACTTAGAAATGAAATCACTACGTCTAGCTAATTGGACTATGAAATTTTGGAAAAAGCTTAGGAGCAATTCAAGGATCTCTTAAAAGGGTACACAAGCCATCAAATTTTAAAGTGGTCAATAGTGCACACCTTTGATAATGGACTCTTTAAGCAAATTAGGATCACTATAGATGCGATAGTTGGATGATCATTATTGGACAAAACAATTGATATGGCTAATGAATTTATTGGAATAATGGTAAACAATAACTACTAAGCTCATGAGAGGACTTTACCAAAGAAAGTAGTAAGGTTCACAATGGATGCTTTCCAAACCTTGCAAGATTAGGTATCTACTTTGTCCAAATAATTGAGTGCTTTTACTTGTAATTTGTGTCTTCTCCTTTCTTATAGGTTATGTACTATTTTTATGGGGAAATGGGGTATAAGAGTGTTGATTGCCAAGCAGGAAATCCTTTCGCCCAAGAGCAAGTAAATTATATAGGAAACTTTAACCGTCAACCTAACAACCCATATTTTAATACCTATAATTCAGGTTGGTGTAATCACTGAAATTTCTCTTGGTCCAACAATAATACCCTAAACCCTAAAAACCAAGGACTATCACCTATTTTCAACCCCCACCACCTAACTACCAATCCCAAGAAAAGAAACCAAATATAGAAAATATTTTGGAAAAATTATAACTAAAGTAGATGCTTAATTTGATCAATATGAAGAGAATATAAGAAGACTTGAGGCCAAAATGGACCAAGCTAATAAAAAAACACTCTTCTTTTATCTATAACCTTGAGATCCAAATGGGACAAATAGCCAATGCCCTCAATTCTAAATCTTAAGATGCCTTATTTAGCAATTTTGAAATGAACCTAAAAGACCAAGTGAAAGTCATCACCTTAAGGAATGGTAAAGAGCTTCAGTAAAGGGAAAAGGAAGACACAAAAGATGAGAACAAAATCGATAAAGAAGAGGAACCCATTAAGGAAGACAAGCCTAAGGAAAGGTTAAACCATTTGTCCCTCTCGTTCCTTTTCCTTTAAGACTTAAGCAAAACTCGATGGATATATGCATAAAAGGATCCAAATCAACATACCGTTTGTAAAAGTGCTTGCCTAAATGCTAAAGTATGCAAAATTTATGAAGGATGTACTATCAAAGAAAAACAAATTGGAGGAATACGAGAGAGTTACTTTGACTGAGGAATGTAATGTCATCCTCCTTAATAAGTTACCTTTAAAAAGAAGAGATTCAAGGACTTTCTCTATACCTTATGATATTGGTCATGTTTCTTTTTAAAAAACTCTTATGATCTCAATTTTAGCATAAATCTAATGCCTTTCCTATTTTTGAAAACTTGGTATTTGTGCGATAAAGCCTATTAAGATTTCTCTTCAACTAGTGGACTACTTAATCATTTTATCCAAAAGGGATAGTGGAGGACATGCTCATCAAAATAGACAAGTTCATAATCCTAGTGTATTCTATGGTTCTTGATATGAAAGTATATAAATAGATGCCTTTGCTCTTAAGGTGACCCTTCCTAGAACCAGTAATGCCTTGGTTGACGTTAGAGAGGGAACACTTACATTACAAGTGGGAGATGAGGAAGTAGTTTTCAACATGTATAAGGCTATCAAAAAGCCCATGAAGGATGAGAGGTTATTAAGAATCAACATTATTGAGGAATGCGCTAAAGAAGTTTTTGAAGGAGAATAAAAGGCATTCGATCTTTAAAGGGTAGCCATGGCAAAAGTAAAGGAAGAGAAAAAAGAAGACACCAAAGAGGTAAGAACCCCAACTCTAAAGGTATGTGACACTCCTTTCTCTTCTTCTCTAGTTGAGCCTTTAGACTATAAGAAATACCTTGAGGTAACCCTAATTCTCATTATTAAACCTTTTGAACTTGAACTCAAACCTTTACCCCCTCACCTTAGGTATAAATTATGGGGGAATGATAATACCCTTCTAGTTATTATCTCCAATGAGCTCACCCACATACAAGAGAAAAAACTATTGAGGGTATTAAGAAATAGGATTAGGGTCTCAGGATGGACCATAGTGGACATTAGGGGGATTAGTCCTACACTTTTTACATATAAAATTTTGATGGATGACAATCATAAACCACTATAAAACATCAAAAAGGCTTAACCCTAATATAAAGGAGGTAATTAGGAAGGAAATGGTGAAATTGCTAGATGCGATGATCATCTACCTTATTTCGGATAGCTTATGGTTTAGTCTTGTTTAAGTAGTTCCCAAGAAAGAGGGGGATAAAGGTTGTGACCAATGATATCAATGAACTTATCCCTATTAGGATCGTGATAGGTGGAGAGTGTACATTGACTATAGGAAGTTAAATTTGACGACCTGTAAAGATTCATTTTCCTTTATCTTTTATTGACCAAATGTTGGAAAAACTTGTAAAGCACATGCCCTATTACTTCCTAGATGGGTACTGGAGCTATTATCAAATCTAAACAACATTGGAGGATTAAGAAAAAGCAACATTTACATGGCCATATGCCTTTGCTTATAGGTGTACCTTTGCTTATCTTTTATTGACCAAATGTTGGAAAGACTTGTAAAGCGCCTGCACTATTGCTTCCTAGATGGGTACTTGAGCTATTATCAAATCTAAACAACATTGGAAGATTAAGAAAAAGCAACATTCATATGCCCATATGGTACCTTTACTTATAGGTGTATGCCTTTTGTGCTCTACAATGACAATCATACATTTTAAAATGGTGGAAAGAATGGTAAAAATATTCATGGATAATTTCTTTATTTTTAGTGATTCTTTTAATGCTTGTTTGGCTAACCTTAATAGGCTTTTAAAAAATGTGAAGAAACCAATCTCATGCTAAATTGGGAGAAGTGTCATTTTATGGTACATGATGGTATTGTACTTATGCATAAAATCTCATATGAAGGTTTTAAAGTAGACCGAGCAAAGATCAAGATCATAGAAAACTACCTCTTCCAACATCTGTGAAGGGCATAAAGAGTTTTCTAGGCCATATAAGGTTTTATAGACGATTCATCAAAGATTTCTCAAATATCTCTAAAACACTTTGTGATCATTTAGCTAAAGATGTTCCTTTTTTCTTTACCAATGATTGCTTGGATGTTTTACACAGGTTGAAAAATGAATTCACTTTGGCGCCAATCATGATAAAATCAAATTGGTCCTTATCATTTAAGTTAATATGCGATGCAAGTGACTACATTATTGGTGCTATTTTGGGGCAAAAGAAAGATAAAAAAAACTTCATGTTATTTACTATGCAAGCCAAACCCTCAACTATGCCACTTCAAAAAAAGAACTCTTAGCCATTGTTTTTTCTTTTGATAAATTTCAATCTTATTTACTTGGTTCTAAAGTAATCATTTATACTTACCATGCAACAATTTGATATTTGCTTACAAAGAAGGATGTAAAACTAAGGCTCATAAGATGGATTCTATTACTTTAAGAGTTTAACTTAGATATTAAAGATAAGAAGGGTACAAAGAATTTGGTTACCAATCATCTCTCTCACCTAAAGCATATAAAAGATGCAGGGTAAGTACTCATATCAATAAGGCATTTTCAAATGAGCAACTCTTCCTTCTATAAGCTATTTAAACTCCTTGGTATGAAGATTTTATTAACTATTTGGTAAGCAACATTATTCCCTATTACTTGAATTCCTACTAAAAGAAAAAGCTTTTGCCTTACTTGAAATTTTATTTATGAGAAGAACCTTATTTGTTTAAAGAATGTGTCGATGGGATTATAGAAAGGTGTGTACTAGAAGAGGAGATAGGAGATATTCACTTTCTTGCCTTACTTGAAAATGTAGGGCACACTTTGGTCTATCCAAGACTGTGGCTAAGGTATTACAACATGGATTCTTTTAGTGCTCATTATTTATTGACTTTTTTGCTTTTGACAAGTCTTGTGATAGTTGTCAAAGATCAAGTAATATTTCAAAAAGGAATGAGATGCCTTTAAACTTCATGATTGGTGTAGAGGTTTTTTACATTTAAGGAATGACTTCATAGGGCCTTTTCCAAAGTCCTTTGGTAACCAATACATCTTGGTAGCAGTTGATTATGTCTTTAAATGGGTTAATACAATAGCTACCCTACCAACGATGCCAAAGTGGTGGTTCAATTCTTAAAGAAATATATCTGTGGCCCCCCACGTGTAATTTTTAATGTTGTAAGATCCCACTTTTGCAATCGACAATTCAAATCCTTACCAAAGAAATATGGGGTAACTCATAAGATCTCAATCTCTTACCATCCTCAAACGAGTGGCCAAATAGAGGTATTGAATAAGGCGATCAAGCATATTATTGAGAAGACAATCAACTCTCAAGGAAGGATTGGTTGTTAAAGCTTCTTAATGCACTTTGAGAGTATAAACTGCTTATGAAATATCGATTAGGACCACTCCCCATCATTTAGTGTTTGAGAAAGCTTGCCACTTGCCGATTGAATTAGAGCATTATGCTTATTGGGCAATAAAACTTCTAAACTTTAACTTACATCTTACTGATGAAAAAAGGAAATATTAGCTCAATGTAATTGAATCCCTACACCTTCAAGCCTATGAAAATAATCGAATCTACAAGGAAAAGACTAAAAGTTGGCACGATAGTCATAGTTTGAAAAAGTAGTTCAAACAAGAACAACAGATGCTACTCTTTAACTCAAGATTGTGTTTCTTTCTGGGCAAATTCAAATCTAGGTGGTTAAGACCTTTTGTTATAGTCAAACTCTATCCTAATAGTGCCATTGAGATCGGAAACACTAAAAGTTAACTTTTTAAAAATCAACGAACACTGCTTAAAGCTATATTATGAAGAGGAGACTACAAAAAAAGGGGAGACTCTCTACCTCCCACATGCATCTACATAGAAGCCAAGCATGAGGGTTAAGCTAGAGACCTTAAACTAACATGTTCTTGGAGCAATTCTCTATATTTTATCTTTATTTTCTTTTGAGCATTCTATTTTCTCTTTTCTTTGCCTTTCTTTTAATATCTTCTCTTCTTTGGTAGGAATTTAGCTCAAGGAACTCGATATGTAAAACGTCAAAATAAGTTTGGGAGAGTATTCTTTCACACTTTTTAATGCTTTTCATATTGATTCTTGAGCTATCATTTTGTGTCTTAGTGTTTGGCATGTTTTTTTGTGTTTTTGTGTTAAAAAAGGTTAAGATGAGTATATGGACCTAAAGGTAAGTCCTAGGGTCATTAGGATGATTAATCCTTACAAAATAGACTCTTGGAGGATCAAATGAACTTAAGACATAACCATGCCTTTTTTACACCTCAAATCCTGAAGCTTTCTAGGTCACATAGTTGTGCACCCTTCTTACTTCCATAATCCTAAAGCTACCCAAATTATATAGCCACATCACACTACCATGCGATTTTTAAAAACACCTTTTTAAACCCTACGTCGTTTATCTTCCTTTCACTTTTCTCTCTAAAACCCTAGACACAATTGTGCACCCCTCTTTCTTCATCCCTAATTTGAACCTTCCCCTATAAAAACCCCATCAAAACACCTTTCTACACCCTCAAATCTTTTATAGGCCAATTGGAAAAGATCTTGGCAAGGACAGAGTCAAGGTTGGAACACATAGACTATTATCAAGCTACTTTTGAACAAGATGTCCACCATCAACTTATGAATTTGGATTCAAGAATGCAAGATATTGATGGGCGCCTCTAAGCCTAGTTTGATTATGTTGGTTTTCATCAACCTCCACATTAATTGGATTGATCATCCCATATTATCTTTTCTTATTCTTGGATTTTTACATTTATTTTAGTTTGTTTATTTTTAGATTTATGTGTTTGAACAATTTCATGTTTTCTTTGTGTTTGACACTTATTATAAAGAGCTTTATGCTCTAATTTTGTATGCTTTGATTGCCTTAGAGGCATTTTGTGCTTGTACTTGGCCTTTAAAGCTCTTGCGATTATGGTTATGTAAAGTTTTTGTTTCTTATATTTCTTATGGCTCATTATTGTATAGCTCCTTGTGTCTTGTTTGCCAATGACAAAATTTTGTGGCATTCTCCTCTAGAACTTTGACAAGGAATCACCCTTCTTTGTTAATTATTTTTATTTTTAGATCATTGGGAACAATGATGTTAAGTTTGGAGGGGGAGGGGGAGGGAGAAAAGGGATTTCTTTTGAATTCTTTTGCCCTAAATTATTCATTGTACTTATGCTTACACTTGATAATATTTTTGCCTTTATGTTTGCAAGTAATTTCTTTTTATAGCTTAATGTCATTTTAGCAATTAATTTGGTTAGTTTTGGTTTAGGGTTTTAAAGGTGAAAAATCGATTAAGAAATTATAATAATCATTATTTGGAATTAATTAGGTTTATTTCCCTTGTGATAATATCTTGAGCCTAACAATCATATTTCTATTCAAAAATTTGTTAAACACAATAGAACAAATTATACACATTTAGCTAAATAGGTTTTTTTCTTTTTTTATGAAAATTTTCAATCATACCATTTTAGGCTAGAGGAAACCTCTACATATGCTAGAACTTGCTAAATCAACATTTGAGGTGAAATCCTAGGACTTGGTAATTTTAAGGAAGTGATTAAGGTAGTCTTTGGTTACCCCATTATTCCCTATCCTTACCTTGATTTACATTGACCTTTATCACCTATTTGAGCCTCATAAAAATACTACTTTAAGAGTATTGATAACATTTTCTTTTTTTTAACACATAACCATCATTATAACCATATAGCCTAAATGATCTTTTATCTCCCATATCAAGAGAGTAGAGTTAGGATATGGTTATATAATGATGTGTTATGTGTTAGGATATTCATTTGCATATTTGAAGAATTACAAAAAGAGGCTCATTTATTAATACACATTGTACACTAAGGATCAATTCAAGTTTGGATGTGGCATATTGATATTTTTGAAATTTTGCTATTATACATGCATCATTCCAAAAAAAAAAAAAAAGAAGAAGTGAAAAAGAATGAATGAAAGTGAAATAATGATGGATGAAAAGAAAAGTGATGAGAAGATAAGAAAAAGAAAACAACAAAATAATACGAGAAAATAAGATGAGATCAAGCCACAAGGGTGAAATAAAAGGGTGTTTGGATGCTTTATAAAGATTGAGCATGGGCAATGCATATAAAATGTTTCATCATACTTCACATCATTAGTACAACCAATATTTTAGAAAATTTCTCTTTTGTCTTGGACTTGATCACTCTTTGATAAGCCTTAACCTAAGTCCTACATTACAAGCTATTAAAGGACATCATGATCTTTAAAGTTGTTATGTTATACATTAGTGGATTTAAAGTTGCTAAGTTATACATCAGTGGAAAAAAGTGATTTAGTCTTGCCTATGGTTATATGTGATTCTTAGGAATTGAGGAAGAGTCTTGCTTAGTATGAATATGAAAAAGGATCAAAATAGCATATGAATTATGATATGAAGGCACACACACACTCTATTGTGTTTAATTGATTGTGAATCGAATATGAATAATTGGAACTTGTTATTATCATAAGTGAAGTACTTTGATTATGGAAAATCATGGTTATAGTTGAGATAAATTTTCTCTATTAACCCTAAAACTCAACTTTAAGCATATGAGTTATTGAATTATGCATTGGTGAGGAAAAGGATTGCTTGAGGACAAGCAATTGTTCAAGTTTGGAGGAATTTGTTTAGTATTATATTCATCATATTTTTATAATTAAATTCCTTAAAACTCATACATTACCATTTAATTTTGCATATAGACCTAATGTATGATTATTGATGTTTTGTAGGCTAAAGAGAAGGAAAATGAAGATTTAGGTGACAAAGGAGAAGGGCATGATCATGTTTCATGGTCGTGCACCTTAGTTGCTCAAGAGAGGCAAACGAAAACTAAAACACAAGGCCTCAAAACATGGTTGTATGCCCTGGGTGGCTAAGAAGTGAGTGGGTCAATCACTAAAACACACGACGTGTCACTTGGCCATGCATCTCATTAAAGACAAAATCACAACCTTATTATTCCAAGGATTCTCTTCCTTTTAAAGGACCACAAGCTTCCTATTTTAAGAAAATGACTTAGCACTATTTAAAGGAGAAAATAAGCTAGAATTAGGACATGAGGAATTAACCTAAGGAACAGAATATTGTTTGACAAGGTTTTAATCAAAGAGTTAACAAGAGAAAAGGTGCAAGCAAACAATGAAATGAAGAAGAAGTTCATGGCTCCTTTTGTGGTTGGTTTGATTGTTTTCTTTTCTTCTTCTTTCTATCTAATTATGAACTAAACTCTTTTTGTCTAGGGTTGTAAATGGATCTTATATGACTTTTATTAGGCCTTCTTAATATAAGTCTTTTTGGTTTCTTTCATTCTTAGTGCTAGCAATTATTGAGTGCTTCATGTTTGATTAACTGGCCATTGATCATCTTAGTTTTGTGAATCTATAACAGAGACATGCCTTTAATAAACGAACCATCCATAATTCCCTTGTTTTATTATTGAGTTGAGGAACCTTAACAAACCATTGTTATCCCTAGAGTCTTGCTTTGTGAGACAATTGCATGATGTTTCACTTTTGAGTTTAGGAACCTTTAGCTTAATATGCTTTTGTATGTCAATTTCTACATGAGAGGGATAATTAATCACCTTACTGACTCGATAGTAGCACATGATGCATGAACCAATTAGACAAGGACTAAGAAACCAATAGAAGATCGTTAAGTGAAGTTGAACCCTTAGCCATTCTCGTCCATTGATTATCTCTCATTACTATTAGTGTTTTACTTATTTTCTTATTTATAATTTTAGTTATCATCCTTTATTAATTCTCTAGATAATATAAGATACAAAATACAAAATACTTAGTACTTAAACTTGATTCTCATAGGAACGATATTTGTACTCATAAGTACACTTTTTACTTATGACTTGTGCACTTATAGCTTAATGGTTTTTTTTTTTATATATATATATAGCATGCACTCATCATCAAAGTGATAGGGTACTTTTGGAAGGAAAAAAAGAGGGGTGCATTTGTGCTTTGTAGCATGGATTACACCTTATCCCCTCTTATCCCTCTCTCTATGGATAAGATCATTGAATATTCTAGAATTTAGGATTTTGAAGTTGTCTATATGGATCATTACTTATCTATACAACCATTTGGGTATTCTTAGTCATTATTCTAAAAGATTTTTGCTTTTTGGTTTTTTATAGGTTGTCTGTACATATTATAAGTAGTTTATATAGATCTTTAAGTTGACCATATAGCCAACTAAATTGGATGTAAAGACCACTCTTATAATCTCATAATTAGGCTCTCGTGGTTTGAGTGTTTGAAGGGTTAATTCAAGCTTTTGCCCCTTTTTGGGTATTATTTTCTTCGTTCTTTTAGAGATGAATTCAACAAGTCGCTCATAATTAGACTCACATTTCAGTAATATAAAATCTAGTGCTCACTTATATAAATCTACTTTTTGTTAGACGATATTTGATTATGTCAATATCCTCATATTGGGATTCTAACACCTACAATGATTATATGGGTACATTATCTTATTTACATATTATCATGCTTTCATCTATATATTAGGGATGATTACACGTGAAGTTCATGGAGTTTGTAATTCTATCAAGAAAATTAAGGTTTAATAGCCTTTCTTTAAGCCTATAGTGCATCCACTAACTCTCTGAGCTTATGATTTTTTACCTATGTTCATAATACAATAGCCACCCAAGGCATAAAGAGAAAATAAGGGGCTATTAAACGTTTGATTAGGTTTAATATCACATAAATATGCATAATAGAGAACCTGGTTCATACTATCAAATTTTGTACATATATAAGCATAAGAGAAATTTATGTTACATTCGTTATCATTTAACTATTCTATAGGATAATCTAATGAACTCTCACAATCATTATGAGTAGTTCACTAAATAGATGTCTACAGTTTATGCGATGACATGAAATTTTGACATAATTCTGATATAACTAAAACTTACCGATCTCATCACTGGGTTTAAAAATTAAATGTCATAAGATTGATCTTATAAGTTTTTAGATTTTTTTGTGTTAATAGTAATTTTATTGATCACATTAGAAATTGATCTGATAAATTAATAGATCCTTTTTTCTTCAATATATATTTTGGGGTTTAAAACTAATATTTATTTTCCTTAAAGATTTTAATTTTTATGATAACAACTTACTTTTTATTTTAATTTTTATTGTGGAAACTTAATTTTTTAAAATTTAATTTTCATGGTGGAAACTTACTTTTTTTTATACTTAATCTTTTGGTGAAAACTTTTCTTTTGATGTTTAATTTTTTTGGTAGAAACTAATATTTAATTTTGTAAGGCTTAGAAGACTAATACAAATTCCAATAAATTTCTAATATAAATTCCTAATAAATTAACAAAAAATAAATTTAAAAAACAACTTAACAAACAAATTAACAATGCAAATTCATATAAATTAACAAAAGTAACTTATAAAATTAACATTGATAATTTTCAATATCAATTACTAAAATAATTGCCTAATAAATTTTTAATATAAATTACTAGCACATTAATAAATAAATTAAGATAAGGAGAGAGAGAGAGAGAGAAGATGGCGATAATAGTGAAGAGAGAGAGAGAGACAGAAGTGAAAAGAAAGAAGAAAGAAAGCGGTTTATCCAATTTTAGGTTACAACTTAATAACAGATATAGTTCATTGTTAAGAATTAGTGCTCCTCGCTAAACTAGTTTCAAGTATGGGTTTAATGATGAACCAAATTTATCGTTAAGCTCATATTTAAAATAGCTTAAATCCCAAACACAACTATATGGGCTTCACAAGGGATTTAAATCTATCACTAAGTCCATTTAAATAAGAACATAAATATGGGCTTAGTGACAAATTTGAATTCATTATTAAGTTCATTTCATCTAAATGCAAATGGGAAATTCTATTTGCAATCCCTCATTTTTTTTTATACTCACCATAAAATTTGATAAATTATATTATTTATATACTCTAAATAAATTACCTTTTCATCCTTATTACTTGTATACAACTCCTTTATATTATTAAAACTTATCAAGTTTTATAAATTAACTAAAAATTATATATAATTCCTTTATATTATTAAAGCTTCTCACACTCTATACAATTCCTTTATATTATAAAAACTTAGCATATTTTATAAATTAACTAAAACTTATATACAATTCATTTATATTATTAAATTTTATCATGCTTTATAAATTAACTAAAGAAAATATTTTTATTTTAGGTATTAATAGATCCAATTGCGTACAATTAGCATAGATATCAAAATGATTATTTTCAAGGATGAGAAGTCTCATATGTTGATTGTATTAAAGTATTTGAATCATTATGTCTTAATAAAATAAATATTATCATGCAAAAAATAATCAATTTAGATGACACATGATATTTATAAGGTATTTATCTCGAATTAATAGTTTGTTCTGATATAAAGTATTTAAAAGTTATGATGAAAGTGAAAACGAATTGTACAATTAAAAAGAAATTGTAAAAAAGGGTAGTAGAAATTAAAAGGGTACAAAAGGGAAAAAAAAAAGATTGTGGAAAGAAAATTTTAAATAAGGAGAGGTTGAAAAGAGAAATAAAGTGTAAATAGAAAATAGGAGGTTATAAGTAAAATTTTCCAACACGGATGTAGACTTAACAACAGACCACATCCACCACTATGCCCATGCATCCATAATTCAGCTTGTAATAAATCATGGCTTCGCGATGGATCTGCATCTATCACTAAGCCAATGCAATGGCCAAACATATCTTTGGTTTTAGCAGTTGATTTTTTTCATTGCTAAGCCTAATAGTTTCATCACAAATTTTTGGCACATCATGCCATAATTTTATCGCCATTCAGTTATAAAATCTATCGCTAACTTTTCTTCAATGGAATATATTAGTCGTTATATATATATATATATATATATATATATATATATATATATATATATATATATATATATATATATAT
>CATIWR010363713.1:0-16329 GCA_949677035.1 Omphalea diandra
ATCAAATTTTTAATATTAAAATAGAAATTTATTGTTATTATTCAAAAATTATATTTTATTTTTATTCACAAAAAATGTGAACAATTAATTTTTTATAATTTTTATGTTGTGGATTCAGGGAAGAAGACAAAATGATCTTAAATTAAGGGCAAATATGTAATTTTGGTGCCCAATTTTTCCAAACCCATGGGATGTTTGCATTTTAATGGTTTGGAAGGGTTTGGGGGGTTTACCAAACCCTTTCAAACTCTTCCATTTCATTCCCTCCAACCCAAACATAAAATTTTTTTCTAAACCAATCCAATCCATTTCATTCCATTATAAATACCCCATCCAAACATAGGGTAAGTTGAATTCTGCAGCAGTGAAGAGGAACAAAGAACAGAGACTCCGTTTATGCATTACACATCATTTTTTACTGACAGAGATGGGCTGGGTTAAAATAGAAAATTGGATTTTTCACTTCATAAACCCATTACAATTGCTCGGTCTGTAGAAAAAGAAGTCCAGATTCCTTTCTAACTGAACTTGCTAAAATGGATCCCAAAATCGTGATCTCACTGATTCGAACGAGTTCACACGCGATTGCTCTTGATTATAGAAAAAATGATTTGTGTACGCGTTGGATCATTTATAAGATTTTGACTCAATAAGATCGTATGAGTCAAATATCGATTTTGACAACATTGATACCCATTGAATCCAAAAAATAACCTGTTAAAAATAAGTTCAGGAGATTGCTATTTAATTTTATACCAGCTCCAACGACTATTAACATTTATGATTATTGATCTCTCTAATGCGAATTAATCCGAAGAAATGGTCCGTTGAAAATTTCTTATAGATTTTACCTCATTTGGTTAAGCCTCGAGGCTCATTGAATATCTCAAACAGCCATTGAAACATCCAAACACCCATCATTAAGACATTGGAGATGACTCAAAGGACCAAAGCTCGTTGATTTTGTTCAATGGTCGTTAATTAAGTATAATGGCTACTTTTTAGGAAAATGCCGAAAACATATTTTGATGTGTCTATTGGTGTTGATTTTTGAACTTTGGCTATAAAAAGAGTATATTTGACCTTCAAGAGGTTATCAACAATTCCAACTTATTCTCCAATTTTCTCAAATGCTTTGATTTGTAAATTTCAAGCTGCTTTTACTTGTATGAAAAAACTTGCAAAGAATTTTTAGCTTGAATACTTTTATATGGATGTGATTCCTTAAGCTATATTTAAAATTACTTATGTGAGAATCACATATTAAGTTCGGTAATAATCTTTAAATATATCAAGGGTTAAGGTAATGCTCATAAACTATTTTGAAAAGGTTTGACGAGTGCTTAAAACTTGTTGTTTAGATCTAATTAGGTAGAATTAGATTTTTAATGATTTGAGTTACATCTATAAGTAATTTGTTAGTAAAAACTCTTTCGTAGAACAATAGGAGATAAAAAATAGGTAAAGTTTAATCGTTGAACATATATAAATTAATTATATTCTTCATTGTCCCTCTATTCCTCTTGTGTGATTGAGCATCTTGTTTTAAATATGGTAAATTTTATCATAGCTTTTTTTTATCCTCCCTTTAGAGCTCATATGGAATAATACCATTTAATCAAATTAAATGTACATGACCAAGTATAGCCCATTTAAAGCCTAATGCAGTTTACACACCCAAAAAATATATAGTGTAGCACAATTTTAATAAATGAAAATTTCAGCTTATAAATTAAATTAATTTTCTAATATCAAATTAAGTATATGAATGTGTTTATCTAGATAATTAATTAGTTATCTTAATTAAATAATATTTACAACATGTAACAATTGAAAAAATAAATATAAAAATTAATTTAACAAACATTACTAGATAATTTACCTATTATAAGAGATCAATAATAAGATATGATAATGATATTTTGGGGGCCAAAACTATAAAATTTTCAAGTTTTAAGATTATTTTTAATTATTCATGGAATTAATTTAATTATCTCGCTAAGTAATTTAATAGATATTTGTAAAAGGTTCAAATATATAAGAACTTTGAATATCAATTTTTACTTCACAAAGATTAAATTGAAAAAATCTATTATTAAATTAATGAAAAAGTTTCTTAAAATTTTTCATCAAAAGGTGGGTATTAACGATAACAATGAGAGACATAATTTAAGAACTTTGCTCTAATCTTGATATTAATTGAGGAAATTATCATAAAAGTAATCAGTTTCTAGAAGAGTGAACAGCAGCAATAAACTAGTAATTTCCAATGTAAAATTTTTTTTTAAAAAAAAAGATGAACAGTCGCATTAAACTAATAATTAATAGCCCTTAGCACTAAGTCCACTTAAAAATTAAAGTGGAATTAGCTAATGAGAGGATACACTTACCCACCCTTAAAAAAAAAAATCCTTAGCTTTCAGAATAAAATTTCCAACCCCAGCTAATGAAATCCATGACAACCATTTCTCAACCGAAATATTTTTTTACGAAGCTAACATCTCCATGTGTGCCTATCATCTAACCACCACGTCCACGTGCCTCAACTCATCAGGATTTTAACACATGTAAAACGGTCTTCATCATTATTTTTTAAAAAAAATAATTACTGTTCACTTATCTTAACATCACTAATATTATTAAAAAGATTAGTATTTCTCATTTTTAAAAGGAATGTGTATATATAGAAAAGGGAATGTCTTATTAGTCTTCACATGTATATATTCTCTTCTTTTGACATCATTATGGATGTTGTCTTCATCATAAGTAAAGTTACCTGTCTACTAAACAACGTTGTTAACATGACATTATAATAGAAATTGATGGTACACATGAAGAGTTACTGCTCACTTCAATTGTCTCACTTTTTTCTGTTTAAGATATGCAGTAAGATTCTTTGAGTTTGTTGATGCAGTCTCTTGCATTTAAATATTTTTTTATTTTAAATATTAATTCTAAGAATTGAATCTAAAAAATTAAAAATAAATAAATTGAAATCCACCCCACCTGATCTGTTCACAACTTCTATGGAAAAGACCAAACTGGTCTAGAGTTGTAAGTTGCACAATGGAAATTGGTTATAAAAACATTTGTTTTAGATTATTTAGATTATTGAAATTTGATTGTTGTGATACTTCGTGAAGGCGTTCGATGTGATATATTTATAGTGAAATTTGAAAGCCTGACGTGAATATTTATTTCTTGTTTAGAAAAATCTATAATTCGTAATGAAATTATGTGGCATTCTCAAAAAAGTAACTAAGGAGGCGTCAAGATGATCTTTGCTAAAAATGACTGTAGACGCATGTTATTTATTACAAAACTTGTAGTAAAATTTCCCAATAAATAATTAACTCTAATGCATCAAAATAAAAGAAGTGATCATCTTAAAGTAAAAGTTCCCAATTAGAGCTAAAAATAATAGATTACTTTCTTGTGGGTTCATGAGTACCTTTTCTGAATTCTGATCATTTATATCTTCCACTATCAAATGTCAAAACTATACAAACAATCATTTTTATAACCCAAAATGAGAATGTTAATAAACCTATGTACTAAATATAAGAAAAAGAAAATAAAGAAAGAAATGGGTTATAAAATGAAACTTAAAAGTGTTATGGTTGCTGCCCATGTCATTTGTTTGACCAGATCAAAAACCAACGCACTTTTTTGGTTGTGTTAGATAGGATCGGGTGTACTTTACCCCGATACGGTTGGACCAAACCCATTTTTGGCTGATCAGATCACCTAGTCAATTGAAAAATGGTATCAAATTGTGGAACTAACTTAGCTTCGAAAAATGTCTTTAGTTGATAGAGAGAACTGCTTTGTGTGATACACAAGAAAACACTTGAAAGTTCCAGTACTAGTCAATTTCTCTCTCTCTCTCTCTTTTTTTTTTTTTGGTAGGGGGGGGGGGGGGTGGTCTTCTGTACCACAAGAGTGCTTGCCCTTTAAGTATTCTTGCTTCCACCTAATTGCCTAAAACGACATGGCAGCAAAAATAATCCCTTTATAAACTTGCATTGGTCAGTAATTCGTAGTGCACCAAATTAAAAAAAGAAGACAGAATATTTGCTAGCTTGTGCTTGAGGGGAAAAGGAGGGAAAAGAATGGAGATAGCACCACGGATTCAAGTCCTCCTAGTTCTAGTGGCTTCGCTCCAGCTGTTTCCGGCGGAGTGCATGGTTAGGCACTATAAGTTCAATGTGAGTACAGTGTATATGTATAATGTTCACGTTCTGACTACATTTTTCCTTTTAAGAGGTGCTCTAATGACATGACATCCAGCTAAAACTGGCTAATCAATCTAATATCATACAAAATGATTTAGAATGCTCGTGTCACATCCAATAGCAATAAAAATCATAGTAGTTCTGAATAATCTTTCTTTTTCTTTTCTTTTCTTCCATTTTTTAACAATGATTAACATGGTAAACTGCATGTATGAGTAACCCTATGGAAATATTTTACTTAGATAAGATATATATATAGTGGAAAAAATATATAAAGAGACAAAAAATTAATTATAGGCTTAAAAGGTTACAATATTAGATTTAATGATCATAACTGCTCATTATCAAGACCTTAATTTCCTGGCCATTTTATATTATATAGGTGGTGATGAAAAATACAAATAGATTATGTTCAACCAAGCCAATCGTTACTGTGAATGGGAAGTTCCCTGGACCCACTTTAGTCGCAAGAGAAGACGACGCCGTGCTTGTTAAGGTGGTCAACCATGTCAAATACAATCTTAGCATTCATTGGTGAGTCATCTCTTATTACAAATTTACCTTAATTTCCCTTTTTTTTTTTTTGGTTTTACTACTGCCTAATTGTGGAAAAAAATTAATTAATTAATTTTGGGGTTGATTAAGTAAATTGAAATTTATTGATTTATTATTTCTAAATTTAGGCATGGAATTAGACAACTGAGGACAGGATGGGCAGATGGACCAGCATACATAACCCAGTGCCCCATACAGCCAGGGCAGAGTTTTGTGTACAATTTCACCATTACAGACCAAAGGGGCACCCTACTTTGGCATGCACATATCCTCTGGCTCAGGGCCACTGTCCATGGTGCTATCGTTATCTTGCCCAAGCGTGGAGTTCCCTATCCATTTCCCACACCACATAAGGAAGAGGTCATTATACTAGGTGAGCTTTCAACGACTAATATATCTTGAAAACCATAAGTAATTAAGTGCAATTTTTGAATAAGTGGCTACTATAAGAAAATGCCATTATGAGAGAAGGGAAAAAAAAAAAAAAACTTGTACGGTCATTTTTTTATTAGAAATTAGCTATTCCACATATGAATTAGTTTTTTATATAATTTATTTTTAAACTTATTTCAACTTCTTGCATTATAAAAAAAAAAATATTGAATCCGACTAATGAATCTCTAATTGAGCAAAATTGAAGTCATACGAAGAGTTGAAAAATTATTAATTTCAAGTTCAATTGAAATAAAAATTTTTTAAAAAATGGATTGAAAATTGGTTCACCCAATTGCATTAATTCGATTATTTTGAACATGTAGGTGAATGGTGGAAATCAGATGTTGAAGCTGTGATCAATGAAGCTATGAAGTCTGGTTTGGCACCAAATGTCTCAGATGCTCACACAATCAATGGCCATCCAGGACCTGTCCCATCCTGCCCCTCACAAGGTGCAACATAATAAAATTAAAATTTTTATCAAAATGTTATTATATATTATTCATTTTGTATTTCATCATATTAAAATTGATAATATTACCATTCACTTTCTATAATTATAGAATAGTATTTAAAATTAAAACAGCTAAATATAGTCTGAATAAAATACTATTATCATAATGATATTTGATTATTTCAAATGCTATTATATAATTATAAAACGTGAATGATATAAATATAACTTGATATATGCAAAATACAAAAAATAAATAACATATAATTAAATTTAATACATGATTTAATTAAACGCAATCTAATTCACAACTCCACGTTTGATGGCAAGAGTGAAATCAAGTAAGAGTGCTAATAAAATCATTCCTATACCAAGTATACATGCCATTGTTGACATAATGAATACCTTGCAGGAGGGTTCACCTTAACGGTACATGCCGGGAAGACCTACATGCTTAGGATCATCAACGCTGCACTTAATGAAGAGCTTTTTTTCAAGATTGCTGGCCACCAACTCACGGTTGTTGAGGTTGATGCAGCCTACGTTAAACCCTTCAAAACAGACACAATCCTTATAGCCCCAGGCCAAACAACAAACGTCCTTTTAACTGCAGACCAAACTTCCGGCAAGTACTTAGTTGCAGCCTCCCCTTTTATGGACGCCCCCATTGCCGTAGACAATGTCACCGCCAGCGCCACCTTACATTATTCCGGCACTCTTTCTAGTACTGCCACCATCCTGACTGCCCCGCCGCCCCAAAACGCTACCCCAGTAGCCAATAACTTTACTAATGCTCTACGGAGCCTGAACTCGAAAAAATATCCTGCAAAAGTACCATTGAGGATCGATCATTCCCTTTTCTTTACTGTTGGTCTTGGTGTCAACCCTTGCTCTACTTGTGTTAATGGTAGCCGTGTTGTGGCTGATATCAATAATGTCACCTTCGTTATGCCAAAGATTTCTCTTCTTCAAGCCCATTTTTTCAATATTAGTGGAGTTTTCACTGACGATTTCCCTGGCAACCCGCTGATTCCATACAACTATACAGGGACACAACCGACCAACTTTGCGACTAATAATGGGACTAAGGTTTATAGGCTTGCTTATAACTCTACGGTTCAGCTAGTATTGCAAGATACAGGAATGATTGCTCCTGAAAACCATCCCATTCATTTGCATGGCTTCAATTTCTTTCAAGTTGGTAGAGATATAGGTAACTTTGATGCTAAGAAAGATCCAAATACGTTCAATCTTGTTGATCCTGTAGAAAGGAACACCATTGGTGTTCCTTCTGGTGGATGGACTGCTATCAGGTTTAGAGCTGATAATCCAGGTAAGCATTTCTTATCACTACAACTCTTTCTTTTATGTAAAGAAATTTGTGTTTTAAACCGTTAACAGTTATCTTTCCATTTTACGAGACGAATACTTGATCACTAGATTATTAGTCCAATAATAAGATAATAGGCATAATCTAAATAATTGCTAATTTTTGGTTGGAATCAGCATAGTCTATATATTTATATAATTTAGTTGAAATAGAAGTGAAATCGAGTAGCTATAATAACTTCATTAAAACAAACTGAAGGTGAATTTTTTGTATAAGAAGCAATTTGTAACATAGATTAATCTACTTGTGCGAATTAATGTAGGGGTGTGGTTCATGCATTGCCATTTGGAAGTACACACAACATGGGGACTAAAGATGGCATTTGTTGTAGACAATGGAAAAGGACCGACTGAATCAATTCTGCCTCCTCCTTCTGATCTACCCAAGTGTTAAGAGAATTTCAATGGTACACAAAATTTTTCTTTCTGATCTCAGAAGAGAAGAAGAATTTTAAGTGTGAGAACTTGATTGCTCATCGGTTTAATTAATGGTAACAATAACAATAACAAGAAGAGGAGGAAGAGTTATTTTTTGAGCATGGTGAAAGTGAAGTGACCCAGAGCAGAAACAAAATAAACCTGGGATTTCTTTATTGTTATTTTTCGTTGGTTTTTTTTGTAGTAGTACAGTTTCTCTAATCAAAGGCTGTATATTTTTTCTGCGATCAATGTAATTATGTAAGTAAAATATACTGCTAATTGCAAATTTCAAAGGATTGACAAATCATTCTTTCTTTTTCGTATTCAAAAAAAAAAAAAAAGATTTCATTGAGTTAGAAGTTGCAGGACCACAGTATTGAAGATGTCTCTGATTCAAACTTAATGACTATGCTTATGCTGCTCCCCATTTGGTAATACCAACAGGAAAGCACAACAAAAGATAGATGTTCTAGCCCAAGTTTGATTATTTCACTTGCAAATTCTTTCTGAATCTTTTAGTTTTAGCATATCGTGGACAATTTATTTTTACTCCATAAAGTGATATCACATTTAAAAAACAAGTGCTTTGATTTCCAAGATTATGTGCTATTTGTCCTAACATTTTACTTCAATTTCGATGTTTTGTGTTCTGTGCTATTATTTGAATGCCCAAGGCCAAGATGATTTAAGGCCCGATTTACAATAATATATTTAAAAGCCAGTAGTATATTTGTTTTTAAATTAATATAATAAATTAATTTTCAATTTATTAAATTACTCAAGTTAATAAATCAAGATAAATTCTTATCGACACTAAGTACATTTATCAATATTCACATTGAATGAATTCCACGAATATGGTAATCACTCTGCATAAATATCAATATACAAATAGTTAGTACTGATAAGAATTTCTAATGAATCAATAAACTGATCAACTCATTAGCTAATTCATAAAGAAGTGCATTATTTATAGGTCATGCACTTGGAGTGATCGTTCAACATCTTTGTCTCTTTTTTTTTTTTTTTTTAAATGCTGTTTTTTATATCAAAGTTATTGAAGAGGGATTATCCAACTTAGAAGTATTGTTTGAGACTACTCATCCAACTTGTATCTATCAATGAATCTACGTGCTTAAATGGTACCCACATAAAGTACATACACGTAATTCCATCACGTAAACTAAGGAGAGTTTGTGCATGAGCACTTCTGTTATATATATATATATATACATATATTTGAGTACCTTAAAAGGCAACTAAAATTACAAGTCTCTAGTTGAAGAGACCATTTCATCATAGAAACTAGTCAATTCTTGAATGAAACTCGATCTTAATCTTATTGATGTGGACTATTCATTTCAAACTCCTCTTATTATGGTTGATATAAATGAATTTTGTAAATTTTTTATAAAATTTATTTAGAAATTTACATGTTATATATTTGGTGTAGATAAAAATTTATTTGAAATTCTATTTTATTAAATCTTTAAAATTGGTTATAAATAAATCAAATTCTATCAAATGATAGAATTTTCAAATAAATTCTGAAGTTGTAAAAATTTTCTATTATGATAAAAATATTCTTAACTAAAATATACTTTTCACTTTTCTTCTTTTTTTATTCTCTTTTTTTGAAATAATTACATCAACAGTCTCTCAAATAATTAGTTACATGCATAATAGTCTTTAAACAAAATATTGTAAAGAAAAAGTCTATCATAAAAAAAAAAAAAGAAAGGTTAGAGAGATGACATGACTGGCAATTTTAATTTTTTATTAAAAAAGTGCACACTTAGCCTCGTAACAGTGATCTTTGTTTTTTTTGAGCTTTTTCTCTCTTCGATATGTGACATCACGCCTCCAAATCTCTTCTTCTATGTATTTACCCGCCTCTCTCTCTCCCTCTTAACAATTTCTCAATCCCATAGATTTTTCAATTTAAACACTTCTGAATTCATCTTCCACGCCGTAAATTAAATTTTCAATTTTTTTGAAATTCTATCCACTTTAAAATCTACTTGCTTCTATCCTTTCCATACCAGATGAATCAAATCCATAGCTTTCGTTAGATATTCTCTTTTCACCTTTCCAAAACCTAATAATAATAATAATATCATCATCATCAAGCGTTTAACTATGGACAAGGGCAACTCATTCTAACATCATCATCATCATCATCATCAAGGCCTTTAACTATGGACAAGAGCAACTCATTCTAACACGACCCTAGTCTTTAATGCACTAGTGATTTCAGATTCACTACAACTAATTGAAGACCCCGGTGATGTGTTAGAGATTTAAACAAAAGCAACACCTTTTTAGTAAAGAAAAAGATTATGTAGATGTTAATTTCAGTTGATGTTGATGGTGATTTTGCTTAATGTTGTTTATTCTAAATTAGATATTGAACTCTTCATGAATCATTAGAGTTCACTTTCTTTTTTTTTTTTTGTTGATTTAGGTTTTATAGTAAGTGATGATTTGTGAATATTTTATGCATTTTTTTATTTCAGGTTTTCATATGATATTTGATTGTGGTGTTTTTAACTTTATGTTTTTGTTTGGGAAATTAAAATATAGTGAATTTCTGAGGTACCAAGAAAATTTTCATTTTTAAAATTTGATTTATTAATTTCCAGTAATTCTGAAAGAAGAAAATTTTCAACACTTTCACATGTCTTTTGTTTGAACAACAAACATAGATTCAAATTTGATAAAAACAACAAAATTATACTTTTAAATTTCAAAGTGAAAAATATATTGATTCTAAAATTTTATAGATTAGAGCAAATTGAAGGAGTTTAGAAGAAAAATATTTATGTAGCTAGAACTTATGATGGTGAAAGGGGAGGAATTGATGAATTTGGATGGTGTAGATGTGGTGATGATGATGATGGGAGTGTTGCAGGAAAGAAGTGAAGAAAGTTGAGGGTGGAGACCGTGATGATTCACACATTGGAGTAAGTAAAAAAAGTGTATCATACCACATGTGCACTATATTTTTTTTAAAAAAAAAAAGAGGAATATAATTATTAAAAATCAAGGAACCTTAGTATGGGAGGCTCATTAAAAACCTTTCAAGTAAAATGCGAAGGGAAAAACCATGAAGGGGAGAAAGAGTACCCACCATAAATACTAAGGAACAATCACAATACATTCTAAGGCAAATTTACCAATAAAAGGTGTTGAATCTATAAAGGAATTTCGTCCTTAAGCCACACACTTTTGGAGTCTAGACTAATCTCAAAACTAGCTAAAGAGTGCACAACGCTGTTATAAGATATCCTAGTAAAAACAAAATTAATAGAACCAAATAAAGATACTAACTTAATAATATCATCAGTGATGAGACTGAACTCAGAGAAAGAGTGGCTAAAGGCATTCAATAACATAACAACTTGTAAATCGGACTCTATTGCCAACTTGCTAAAATGGTACTCAAATGACATATAAAGACTTTCTCTAATAGCTATAAGCTCACCTTAAAGTATTGAAAGAATATGAAGCTTTTTGGAAGCATAGGCAACCATACAAAGTTCTTCTCTATTATACATTAGGGCTCTTAATCCATAATCTGTAGACTCCTCACGCCAGGAAACATTAACATTGATCTTATAGCAGTCAACAACAACTACTTGCCATGATGTTGGACTAGTATGGCTAGCATAACCAACTCGAGCCTCTACCATAGCCCTTTGAAAGCTACCAAGATAGCTTTTAGCTCATTGGAACACAAGAACACTCTTTAAGCACCGCCTGCCATTCATCATATACTATTTCTCCTAACCAAATCCGTCCAATAACAAATAGCAAATAACTCAAAATTCCTCATTTCCAATTTATCCTGGGTCATCCAAAATGCTTTTAAAGCATTATGCTTTCACAATTGAGGTATAAGATCATGACACACATCCTTATAACCAAACCCATATCGAAGGCAGCAAGGACTAATAAGGATATGACATTGAAGCAAGGACAAGTTACATAGTAAGATACCAGTACAACATTTCCAAAGAAAAATACATACCTTAGGAGGTAAACTCACACTCTATAAAAAATTTCAACCAACCCTCCAAGCTAGATATAGATGAAAGGGGAGCAATAAGTAAAGGCATGACTACACCTCCTTGTTATCAAAGTGTTTGCATAAGGGATTAAGTTCTAAACATCTAGACTGAGAAATAGAAAGGATAACCTCTATATCATGAGGAAGAAATCAAATGAGATATTTGTTCCACTCCACATTAAGAAACAACCAATTTGAAACAAGAGTGGTATCCGATAGAGATCTAGTAGACTTAATCATGAAATTATTCTTTTAGGGAGCCATTTATCATGTTAAACTCTAATAAAGGTACTATCTCCAACACACCAATGGGATTCCTTAACATACAGAGCTCATCCCTATAGTGACTGCACCAAATATATGAGGAATTATAACCCAATCCAACCTTTAAGAAGTTACCATCAGAGAAATACCTCCCTCTAAGGACTTGCACAACAAATGAAGTAGGCCTAATAATAACTCTTTAAATTTGCTCACAGATTAATTTCTAATTAAATAGAAAAGATCCCTAAAGCTTATGCCCCCAATTACTTTGACTTACATAAGAAGTACCAGGTCTTCTAATGGAGCTTATAATGGTCCTCTTTGGTCCCTCATTAGAAATTAGCACAAGACCTCTCAATATCATGTATAATCAATTCTAGAATCTTAAAATAAGACATGACATAAGTAGGCAGGGCTTGGATGATAAACTTGATAAGCAATTTTTGAACACCTATAGAAAAAAAAATCATATTATTCCACCTATGCAGCCTTTTAACAACTCTATTTTTGAGATATCTAAATTGAACTCTCTTATTGCATATTGAAAAGGTTGGTAGACCTAGATAAACATCATGACCCAAAACCACCTGGATAGAAAACATACCAACAATAATAGTTTGAATATTTTAAGAAGTAATAGAGCTAAAAGATATAGTTGATTTATCAAAATTAATAAGTTGGCCTAAGGCTAGCTCATAGGACTACAGAAAGGCTCTTCAAATGTAAACAACTAGAAATGCTAGTCCTATGGAAAACCAAGTTATCATTTGTAAAAAAAATAAAAAAAAAAAAGATGAGAAATAATAAAACTATGTCTAGGGATTTTAACTCTATGAATAAGGCCATGAGCGATAACATGAGTCAAAAGAGAGGACTGTCCTTAGGAGAAGAAGAGAAATAGATAAAAAGAGAGAGGGTCTCCTTGCCTAATACCTTGAGTCAGTCGAATGTTTCCCATTACCTACTTATTAATAATGAAAGAGTAAGAAATCGAGTGAACACACCTCATGACAAGATCCACCCATCTCCTGTGATAGCCCAATCGAAGCATAATTCTCTCAAGAAATATATGTTATACTTTATCATAGTCCTTGCTCATATTAAGTTTCATGGAAAGGAAGCCTCAGTAACCACCCCTATGATCTTTGAGACAATGGATAATTTCAAAGCCCAACAAGACATTGTTAGTGATAAGCCAGCTTGACATAAAAGCACATTACATATCATCAATGACAACATTTAAGGTACCCCTTCATATGCCAGTAATTGCTCGAGAAACGATCTTATGGATAACATTGTCGAGCCTGGTTAGGTGAAAATCTCACACAAAGTGAGGACTATTCACTTTAGTGATCAAAGTTACAAACTCATATAAATAAGATGAAAAAAATTTAGTTATTTTATTATGACTGAAACAAAAAATTATAAGACAAAAAAGAATAAATAAATAAAAAGCAAAGAGAATGAGTTAATTACTATCGATGGCAAAAAAAATATCATTGATAATAACAAAATGAAAAATAAAAAGTCTATACAACCATTGGCTAGAGTTTGAGTTCTCTTTTTTTTATTTATATATTTATTTTACTACTTCATAATTATTGAGACACTTATATATATATATATATATATATATATATAAAGAAAGGAAAACTGATGTATTTTGTTGTCACTATCGATTCCAACAACAACAACTATCCTAATCGCTGCCCCAACCTAAGGAAAACTGATGTATTCTGTAGTCACTATTGATTCCAACAACAACAACTGTCCTAATTGCTGCCCAACCTTCCCGTCAAGGGTCAAAGCTAGCCTGCTAATCTACCTTTGAACGGTACGTATGCATTATTGATTTAATTTTATGATTCTCTCTCTCTTTTCTAATTTATATTTATATAAATTTATATATGCATAGAAACTTGTGATTTTAGTAATTAGTTTTGTAATTTTGCTTAAAAAAAGTTTATAATTTGGACTTATTATATATGAACTCATATATATGTATTTGTCATCATTTCATCACAAAATCAGGGCAAATGAATAAGTTTGAAGCCTTAGTATTAATTAACTAGTGGCTTCATCGATTCAATTGATTTTCATTGCAAATGAACTCGTCTTAGTTGTAAGCGTGACACCATGTTCTAGTTCATATTCAATTATTTCAAAAATTATATATGAACGTTTAATTATTGAAATTTAATATTTTTATTTAAATTTTTTTAAAAAAAATAATTTTTTGAGTAAATAATTTTATGAGTATAAAATTTTTATATTTGATTTGATATAAATTTTTTCAAAAAATTTAAAATTCATATTTTTAACTTGTATATAGGATAGTTTAAAAAAATTAATATAAATTATTATTAAAAAATTAATATAAATTATTATCATAACCCTAATGCGATTGCATATTTTTATTCAATTAATCTATACAAAAATTTTATAAAATAAAATTTATCATAATAATTAATTAATTAATTATTATTATAATATATAATATTATAATACATAATACAATAATATTATTACGTAATATAATTTAATATAATTTATCATTAAATTTGTATAAAATATAAATAATATTATAATATAATATTATAAAATATTATAATAAATTTAATAAATAATATTCAACGGTACTAATAATAAATTTAATAAATAATATTCAACTGTATAATTATTCTTTTATTTTGAAAAAGTACTTAATAACTATAATATATTAATAATTCAAAATATATAGTCTATGATAATAAAATTTAAGAAAATCTAAAAATGATTTAATTACTCAATGAACTAATAAAACTATAATTTTTATAGTTCAATAATTATTTTAATTAAAATTAAAAGATAATTTATATTTTTCATTTTGATTAAAATTTTTTTACACAAATATATAAGTTTTAGTTTGGTAAATAAAAATATATACAAAGTTATTTATTATATTAATTGAGGGCATATTGTTAATGTATAATTATATAATTTTTAATAGTAATGAGAAAGTAACTTTCCCACTTCTTGAAATGAGAAAGTAAGAGTATGATTCACAGGTTTAAGAATGTAGTTTTTTCAATGATACAACTTTCTCAAGGCAAATTAAACATTAAAATTCAACATTTTTGAGCTATTTTTTCTTTAGATGAGAACCAAACACTCCCATGGTGCTCTTTATGAATTTATAATCATATCAATAATGCAGTGCCTAGTACGACACCAATAAAAAAAATTAATTTCATTTCATAAAAAAATTTAATCAATTATAATTCTAAATTTTAATACATTAAGAGAAAATTGCAATATTAAACAATAAATTAGTTTGATCATTGAGCAACCAAGTTCAATTCCCAAAACATATCATCCATTCATGCTAATGAATAAAAACATACAACATATCTTGTAAATTGTAATATGACCTCAAGATATATAAATCTTATTATAATCAATATACAATACTATATTATAATCAAATTTAAAAATATTAGTTATATTGAAGTTTACAAATTTATATTATTTAAATTAATTATTGACCATAATTTGATATTAATTATTTGATAATAAAGAAATAAAAGAAAATTATATTTTAGTTTGTAATAAATTACGGAAAATATTATATTATTAGGCTGAGAGAAAAGAGTGAAAATTTTTCTAGACTGAAAAAATTTAGCTGATTTCAAAATTTTCAAATATTTTAAAAAATATTTTTTATTTTCAAAGTATGAATAAATTTTATTAATTAAAAATTAATTTTATATATTTTTCATAAAAATTGGACTAAAATAGCTTGAAAAAAATTAAATTTATGCTAGATCTAAACCAGACCTATAAATTTGTATCATTTGAATTAATTATTGATAATAATTAAACATTAAGAATTTATTTCTTAATATTTGATTTTTTAAGAAATTTTTTAAACTAGAAAAAATTAATTAATTCTATGTTTTTTAAGTTTCTTGAAAATTGCACTTTAGTTTTATTGTTTCAAAATTATAAATTATTTTTGTTAATGAAATATAAAATATAAAATATATATTTTTTATAAAAAAATTAAACCTAAATAGAAAAAATATTATTTTAAATAGAATTAAAAATTAATTTTAGATATAATTAGATCAATTAAAAATTAAGAAGCCAGAAATCTGATTGAAAACAAATTTAAGAAATGAAAATTATATATTTTATTAATAAAAATAAAAATATATTTAGACATGCATCTCATAATAAATATTTAGTTATTTTGTATATATCATTTATTAGCATTAAAGCCAGCGCTTCGCACGATTTTATTTATATTTTAAATATTATATTATATTTTTAATTTAAGTATGTTTATATACTATTTTAATAATTGAAAAATATGATTTGATATTTTAAAGTATATTTAAGCCAATGCTTCGCATGGTTTTATGTTATTTTTAATAATTGAATATATGATTTTATTATAAACATTAAACAACTTTGTTATATATATATATATATATATATATATATATATATATATATATATATATATA
>CATIWR010363731.1:0-15603 GCA_949677035.1 Omphalea diandra
ACATAGTCTGTATTGATCACTCACTGCAGCATGCTGATATCTTGGTGAAGGAGATACACCAGGTGCAAGAGTCCACTCCCACTGACCATTTCTATGCATTAAAAGCCCATAAGCATCTCCAAGTGCCTGTTTAAGCACAAATTAATAAAGAATCCAAACACAAAAATAACAGTTGTAACATGCCAAATGTTACAGCATCAAGTTAGGCTCAGAATAATTTTTTTTTACTTTGATTACCTTGGCTCAGAATATTTCATTTACACTGATTACCTTGGGGCATCCAATTTATATGCACTTCAACAATGAGCACACCAGGATTAGGCGTGCCCAATTCATGTAAAAAGAAAACAACAAAGTGGACGTACTAGAATACAATATACAATCCCAGCTCTTCGAAGAGTAGAATAATCAGTTGCAATCAATTGCTTTATGACCTCCAGAAAAGAGATCATACCATTCCAGAGGAGTCTCTTCCACCACAAAGCAAAAACATGCCATCTGAACGGGCACTTGCTGTTGCGTACCTACAAAGTGATGTTATATAATGTTAAACATAAAAATAGATTGATCAAGGAAACAGAAGTTAACACTTTGAAACTATTGACAAATTAGACAAACTTACATTCTGGCGGCAGGTCTATCACCTTCAGGATTAAGCTGCTGCCATACATATGGCTTCTGGGCAGTATCAAAGACCCATGCATCAGATAGAGCTCTTTTCCCTACAAATTAATAGGAAATAAGCAATTAGACTTCTTCTAAGGCAAGCCAGGACAGCACATTGACATATATTCCAACAGCTCAGTCAGACATTTACATACAAATGTACAAAAAAACAGATTTAATGCACATGTCCCTTACAAACTAAGCTACAAAGGGATTAATGATGCATGTAGATTATTCCAAGATCACCCATATATTTCTCAGAAAAAAAAAAAAGATAATGCAAGGGGAGAAAGAGAAAGAGAGAGATCCCTAAGAATTTATCCCCATCACCAAAATGCAAATATGGTGAACCTTGCCTGAGGATCCAAATTGAGTTTGGTTGCATCACCAACTGCCCCTTCCACAATGTATTTCAGGTTCAGTTATACCCTAATGAATTTTCAAAGAAAGCAAAATAAAAATCACTTTTTCCTTTTCTTTAATCATGAAGCAATTGCCTCTTGTATTTATGTGTGGTAGATTAAAAAATTACACTTAACAAAACAGAATATGCTAAAATCTTTGCTTAGTTATGCGAAATAATTAGTTATAATAATAATAGGATTATACTAAATTCTATCAAGCTTCGTGCTTTATGGTAGAAATGCCTTGCCATTTGACCATGAACTAGTCAAAGAAAATCATAGTTGAGGAATCTGCCAGACAGTTTTGAGAAAAATCTCTTGGCCTATATTCAGCTATCTGTTGCTAAAGATTAACATAGAAAAAGTGAAGGGAAATTTAGCTGCCTTCCCCAAAGTTATTGTGTGTTTAGAGATTCCCATTATGGCAATCGAAAATGTCCTACATATCAATAATCTTGATGCTGGATACAAATTATCAAACTTCTTTCCATCATTCCAGATTATGACATGATGCCAATCACGTCGACAAAACTTTGTCTAGACTTAATAATTCAATTACCCTATGAAATATACCAGTAGCCAAAGTCCTAACTTCCAAGCTATAAATTGTCATAGATTTAGGATTATAACTGCAAATGCAATCCATAAATCAGACTGAGAACATAGGTCACACCAAGACATTGTACCATACAAATGGAAGGCTATGCATAATTGAGCACTAGTATTTAAGTCAAAAAGAGTTTGCTCCTTACTATAATGCTAGATGAGAGGAAAGGTAAAAAACAGCATAAACATAGATATTAAAAAAAATCCTGAAAAGCAAAACTTCTCACCATCATTGCCACTGACAGTAACAAGGAATCGTTGGGCAACCAAGTCCATTACATGACCATAGCGAGGCCCAGGACCCTGTCCATGTACAACCACCCTACACTCACATTAAGAATGAGAAGATGTAACGCAGTTTTGCAATGCAACAACAATATCAACAAAAGTGAAGAGATAAGAAAAACTCACCGGTGCCATTTGAATTTGTCATTGGTTAAGTCAAGCACATAGAGATCATCGGTTGAATGCCCAGCAGGACCTATCCCGCCCTACCCATTGATAATCAAATAACAGAAAATTCAATAATCTAAAAAACAGTAGCCATATGAAAGCAATGCTTTTTAATACTTAGATTTAAATTACCTGAAAGACAACCATAGTACCAACTGCAGCTGCAGCGTGCGCAGCCCTTGGAGACGGCGGTTCTCCAGCAGGTCTCATTCTGATCAGACAACGAGTATAAGAAGCACAATTTAATAATTAATAAATTCAGCTCCATCATATAGCAAAACAAACTACATAAAAAAAAAAAAAAAGGAAAGCAGAGAAGAGCAGACCTAGTCCATTTTCTAGTGAGAACATCATAAGAATGAACTGAATTGGTAACTCCAGCCAATCCTACAACAAATCAACACCACTCATCAGCTTATGTGTGTGTGTGTGAGAGAGAGAGAGAGAGTTAGGAAAGGTAACTGATGCCAGGGGAGGCGGAAGAGCCACCGCCTTCAATAGCGGTGGTGCCGCCGAAGAGAATGAGACGTGGTCCATGAGTCTTTGTAGCAGCAACGGCCGTTAAGGTATGGCTACATCGAGGACCAGGAGCATCTTCATCCGTATCCCAATAGGTCTCTAAGGGCCGATAGGTTGGAGCCGGGTAGAGCCAAGGCTTCGAAGCCATTGCAGAGCCAGGCCAAGCGGAGCTCACCCGGATTGGCGATCACTGAATCGTAGTAATGATCAAAGTTCGATGACGGAACCCTACGATCGGAGTTGCCTACTGTTGCGAGACACGTGATGATGGTGTGATGGTGCGGCCCGAGCCAAACACTCCGGGATGATTATCAATAATAAAAGTGATTTTTTTTTTTTTTAAATATCCTTTCTTTAGTTGATCGAGTTGGATTGCTTCAGTTCTAAACTCAAAAGCGAGTCACCGCAAGATGGTCCTCCGGGTTAAGATTTTCCTTTTAGTATTTAGGCTTAAGGCCCAATTTGTCCCTGAACTTTTTTCAAAAGATTGAATTATAGATATAATTAAAATTTTAATCTAATCAATCCTGACCTTTTATTTTTAAGTTATTTAAGGAAAAATTCCAATTGACATTGTGCCTAATGTTCACGCATTAACCAAAAACATAAAATAAAATAAAATTTCTCATTTTTGTTTACAAAAAACATTTTAAAATATTAAAAATTTCAGACTTCGTATCACTTTTGTCTTTTATTGTCATATTTTAGTTTAGACAGATCATATCACTACCATCGCCTACCGTTTTATCTCTTTCATCTTTGATGGCATGTTTTTTAAATTGTTAGGTTTCTTTTGAATGGTAACTTTTTTATAAGTCTTTGTGATTTCAATAATTGTTTATATTTATTTTTATTGAAATTACTAAATGAAAATTTTAATAATTTCAGTACACTGATATTTTTTGCATTTCAATTATTTTTAGTGTTGAGCTTAATAGTCTAAAAATAAAAGTTTGATACTATCACAAGTTTCAATAACTATGCAACACTTATATCCATTCTTGTATATCTTATATTAGAGTTAGTTGTTAAGAATATCCATAAAATATTTGGCCTAACTAAGAGCAAATAAAAAGTCATTACAAAGGAGAAAACATGGCAGCATATAACTCCCGTATTCTAAGAGTTTTAAGATAGTTAAATTGTATCCAATTTTATAAATAAGTCCACTAATGCGCTTATAAAAGAAAAATAAAATTGCCTAACGAATTTAAAAATCTATGAACTAAATCAATATCGTACAATACTCGACTAACTAACCAAAATACATAAGGCATCTTTTTCATGAAGATTTCTTTGTCCCTTTTTATGAGTTTAGGAAAAATAAATTCAAGCTATCACCAACCAAATAAATAAAACAGTAATTAAGAAAATGCTAAACAATTAAAATGTAAAAAATATCTATAATTACAATGAAGTTGAGAATGACAATAATATTGGTAGTTAAGTAAATATTTTTATATCAATGGTGATGAAGTTTTAGCTTTGAAATCATTTTTTTATTAAGTTTATATTTAATAATATGTTTTATATGTGAAAATATTTAGAGGAGTGGTAGTAATAATAATGGAGCTTGAGATGGAAGATTGGTAGCAATGGAGGTAGTTGACGAAGGTGGTTACTAGTAGATATGAAGAGATGGTTGATGTGTCTTGAGAAAATGAATTAGCATAATGTTAAATAGGTATGAAAGTAGGTTAGATTAGTTTAAAAAAATTATAAATTAAAAAAAAAATAATTTTTAATTTTGTGGTCAATGTGTGAGTATCATGGCAGATATTAATTGAAAATTTTCCTTAAATAACATAAAAATAAAAGATTGGGAATAATTGGGTCAATAAATTAATTTTGTCCTTAATTGAACCTTTTAAAAAAGTTAGAGTAGTAGATTGGTCTTACCCTTTATAATATTTTGTTTTTGAAGGAAAGAAAAGACAACTTTTAATACAACTGTCAAAGGCTACGGGACGTCATTTTATTGCTCCACTATTTTCTAGTTAGTGTTCAAACTTCAATTTACCAATTTCCTGCGACGCTTTCATCATTGCACCTTGGCCCATACGTCATAAATGGACCTTTTGTTAGATCTAAACATTCAGGCTGAACGAAAGCGTATCACATTTCTTTGGGTTTTTGTTTATTCCACTTTAAGAATATGGTCAAATTTTGTTTATGTTGTGATTGGCCACTGTTATTCTAGAAACCAGAGAACTCAACTCAACGCGTTCTCCAGTCAGCCAGCAGCCACGAGCCAACGCATGCGTACGGGCCTCCATCGGGGACCATTAGAAGAAGCTTAACCTTACCTAGCTTTGGAAATTATCGCCAAGCGGCACATAAGCCCTCCAATTCTATTACGCAACGCAAATTAGGTACGTCAAATGTTCACGACAGCGGGACATTTTCATCACCAAATAGGCAATCCTCTTTAGAAAATATGGAATCTGCTGTCCCCCCCCCAATTCAAGAACTGAATTTGGCAAAAAGAATTATACAAAAGAACGCTTAGAAAAACAAAAATAGAAGCTGTAGACCGAGTAAACTGAAAATGCTGATGCCAAGTTGGACCACCCAATATCAAACACCACCATTTCCACATCCAACTCGGAGATATGGCTCCTAAATACTAATGTTGATATAACACCAGCGTATTAACTGCATCTAACAGCACTTGAAAAGCAGGAAAAGAAAACCAAATAATTTTTTTCCATCAGAACAACTCTGAAATTTATCATGGACATGGATTGGGGAACCTTCAATGAATCTCGTTGATATCCTTGATTATTTCTGGTGTCAACTTCACCTTGCAACGATCTATTGTCTCCTGCAGCTGCCATGACCTGGTAGCTCCAAATATAGCACTTGCAACAAGAGGGCGACTCAAAACAAAAGCTGCAAAATGAATAACCAATATGTCAAATTTAAAATCAAAATGAAATTGCAGAAAAAGAGAGGAAAAAAAAGTCGTTTAATACGGCAAAAAAAAATTAAATGATCCATCACTTTCTGGCAAATAACTTTAGAAAGACAACAAGGAGAGGGAAAGACTGATATTAAGGAGATGTGCATGGGGAAATTCTATCATACAACAGCATTTCAATCTCTGCCCATTCATCAGGTCAAATTATGCAAATTAATCAGTGTGTGGTTTCCAACAAAGAATAACCCCAAAAACTAACAGAATGGAATATGGTCTCAATTTGAAAGTATGTAGTCAGTGTAGAAAACTTAATATGGCCTCAGAAGTGGAATATATTCTTCTAAAAAACTACACATCCCAAATGGATGTGTACACCAAAGAATATGGAAATAAAATCAAAGATTAAAGAGCATTCAGATGTTCTTTCATCAACTTGATTAAAATAATCATAGAAATTGATTGATATATTTAATTATGAATCAATAGCAATCACTAAAATGGATATGATCTAAAACCAAGGCCGAAAATGGATATGATCTAAAACCAAGGCAGTAGTAAATGTTTTCTCTAGCCTAAAAGATCTAAACGCAGAATGACTTCAGGCTCCAGATGGATCCATTTGTAGATAATCATATATTACAGAACCAAAGTGGAGCAAGCACTTCTTGCAGGATGCAGACATAAAAGAGCCAAAGTTTCCAAGATGACATCCTGATAAAAATCTCCTTCTTTTGGCACTCTGAGTCAATTTCTCATGATGTCTTTATCTAATATGCTTAAAATTCTAAAGATGGTGGTGGCCACCACTCTTCTATGTTTTGGCTAGTAAAATCACTTACTGTCAGCAAGGCAGTTTCCACTCCCTTATGGTATATGCCATTCAAGAGTCATGAACCCGATGCCTTCTCATGGTCAAAAGATCCAGAGACCATGATTTGCAGCACTTACAGCAATATATAACTTGCAAAAAGCTACAAAACAAGTAACTAAGAGCACATGCAACTGTAAATGCACAAGCGTATAAAAAGAGGCGAGAGAGAGAGAGAGAGAAAGAAAGAGAAATATAGCAATGGCAAGAGATACAGGATGAAGACAATATTTTTTTGCTATATCAAGATATCTCTGCACATAGAAGGAGACAGAGGGAATAAAAACAGTTAGAACAAAATAAATTCACCAGCAATGTAATGCAGCTAAAGAAGTGCTTTCTAATTAACAATAATAACTTAATAAGTGGGGAACCACAGCACATCCTATAGAATCTTTGCAAACCAACTATAAGGTTTTCTAACCTCAACCCAAAACCATAACAAAATTGTCAAAGAAACACATTCACAAGAATCAGAACTCCACATCACATAATTTTTTTTAATGTTAAGAAAATAAGTGGAAAAAAAAACCTAAAGTATGTGATGCTATTGCGATTAAGACTTAAACAAAATGTGTATAATATTGAGCTCCTCAACTCCTTAATTGGTCCAATAGAATTAAATACGTTCACCAAATGTGCATTAATGTGAATGGTCACACAATAAGTGTGCTGACTTGGACTAAAATAAATAAACAAATAATGTAATGTAACTTTTGGATAGAACTTCCCTGCTTCTTGTAATCATTTAACAAATTATCAGAGAACAGAACTGAAGTTTAAACTGGTAGAATCTGCTCACCATAGTAGCTGCTATCTGCTCACCATGGTAGCTGCTTTTATCACGTTGTTTGATAAGTTGTATCTTGATTCCCCTTCTTGAATACCTTCCTGAAAGAAGAAACAAGAAAATAGCCTACAGGAGAACAAACATGGGGTGTTTATGGGATGTTTAAATAGTAGGGTTGAGAGGATTTTCAAACTATATGTGATAGATAATTATTTTCGTGATAAATCTTTGAAGAGATTTAACCGTGCATCTAGTGGACCCCCATCAGGAGCAAAATACTTCCCTGAAAGTATGCCCATTGGGTGCTGTATGCCAACAAGCTGATCCTAAAGAAGTTCAAGAATACAACAGAACTACAGTTGTTAAAATGGGAGGAATCTATATTAACCATTTTCAATAGCAAAAATCTAACAGACACAGACAAAATCACGGTACAGTAGAATTTTCTTACCGAAATTGCTTGCTTTTGCTAAACATTGAAACCCAATAAACCAAACTAGTTGTAGAGCTACTTCCCATTAAAAGGTAACTCATCTCATAATCAATCAAAGGTGCGTGATAAAAGGAAAAGTTTGCTTCCCATAACAGACACATGTCCTAAGTTGGAATTCCAATTTTGCTTCCTAATATTTGTTTGTGCAGAAAATCATCAATTGCAAATTAACAGTATATGACAGGAAGTGATGCGAACCCTAAACGGCCTGCTTTGAGACCCACCAACTTTATGCTTAGAAGCAACTTCCCCAAAAAGCTAGATCAAGTTCGAACAAGGAAAAAACCTCAACACAAAGGCGAACATGTGCCAAAAGATCTTGGTATGTAGTGAACGAATCAAAATAATTAGTTGTGATTGTTCGAAACGATTCTTTGCAAGATTCAAAATTGAAAATTAATCTCACAAGCATAAACTTTTTGTAGAAAAAAAAATCAACTGTCCTTTTGATAAGTGAGATACAATATATATATATATATATATATATAGTCCCCTAAAGTTAAATAAATAAAAGTTAAACTCCTAAATAGATATAAATATAAATAGAAAAACTTGAATTAACTCCCCAAAAAGTTACAAATTTAAATAAGAAAACTCAAACAATTTAATCCTAAAATCTGACCTAAATTCTTGCAATCTTCAATAGTAGAAATATTATTCCATAATATTTGGCCCAAATTCTTGTCATCTTCAACAATGAAAATATTATTCCACAATCCTTGCACTGCACCTTGAATGGGCCCCTTGAATTTATTTGCCTTTGCCCTTGAATTGGTTCTTGAGCCATTGCTAATGGATCCTTGCTCTTGGCTACTTGATTTGCATCATTTCCTCTTTCTTCAAGATGATTCGTCCTCGAATCAAACTCATCTCCTATATCAAAAGGAGAAAGATCACTAATATTAAAAGTAGCACTAACATTATACTCACCGGGTAGTTCCAATTTGTAGACATTATCATTGACTCTTTCCAAGGACTTGAAAAGGTCCATTTCCTCATAGATCCAATTTGGATTTTCTTTGATTTGGAAATCTTTCTTTCCTCATATGTTCCCACACCCAATCATTTGACTCAAAAATGACTTTCCTTCTTCCCTTATTTGCTTGTTGTGCAATTTATTGGTTCTTCTTTTCGATGTTGATTCGCACATTCTCATAAAGTTGTTTCACCAATTCAACTTTTTTCTTGCCATCTAAACTACTTCTTTCATTACAAGGTAAAAGAACTAAATCCAAAGGAGTTAATGGATTAATGTCATAAACAACTTCAAATAGTGAAAAACCTGCAGTAGAATGCACAATATGATTATAAGAAAATTCAACAAAAGGCAGATAATCTTCCCAATTTCTCAAGTTCTTTTGAATGATAACACATAATAAAGTACCCAAAGTTCTATTTACTACCTCAATTTGTCCATCAATTTGTGGATAACAAGTGGTAGAAAATAATAATTTAGTGCCTAATTTATTCCATAAAATTTTCCAAAAATAGCTCAAGAACTTTATAATAAACTAACAATAGTTTTAGGAATACCATGCAATCACACTATCTCCCTAAAGAATAGATTAGCTATATGTGTTGCATCATCAATTTTATTACAGGCAATAAAATGTGTCATTTTATAAAACCCATCAACAACAACAAAAATAATATCTTTTCCTTTTTTCGACCTATGCAAACCTAATACAAAATCCATAGAAATATCTACCCATGGTTCACTAGGTACAGGTAAAAGAATATATAAACCTTGTGGTAAAACTCTAGACTTAGCTTGTTTGCAAGTAACACATTTATCACAAATCTTAATCACATCTTTTTTCATATTTGGCCAATAGAAATGTTCTTATAAGGTGTCTAAAGTCTTAGCTATCCCAAAATGTCTCATTAATCCACTCCTATGAGCTTCTCTAACAAGCAATTCATGCATAGACTACATATAGGTATACATAAATCATTCTTTTTAAATAAATACCCATCTATTTTATAATACATACCAAAAGCTCTTTTTTCACAAGCATCATAAATACTAGAAAAGTTAGAATCCTCACCATAAAATCCTTTGATGTGTTTGAATCCCAACATCTTTGCATTCATAGTGTTTATAAGAGAGTACCTTCTAGATAAGGCATCGATGACCACATTATCCTTACTGTGCTTGTACTTGATCATGTATGAGAACGTCTCAATAAACTCACTACACTTAGCGTGCCTCTTATTCAACTGATCTTGTCCCTTAAGATGTTTCAAAGATTGATGGTTGGTGTGAATTACAAATTTGTTGGGCCATAGGTAGTGTTGCCATGTCTCTAGTGCTCTCACTAATGCATAAAGCTCGTTGTCATAAGTCAGGTAGTTTAAGACACCTCCACTAAACTTTTTGCAAAAATAGACAATGGGTCTCTTGCCTTGCATCAAAACAGCTCCAATCCCTAAACCTGAAGCATCACACTCAATTTCAAAGGTATCAGTGAAGTCAGGCAAAGTTAAAATAGGTGCCTTACTCAACTTTTTGTTTAACAAATCGAATGCATACCCCACTTAAAACCAACATTTTTTTTTATTACCTCAGTGAAAGGTGCAACAATAGTGATAAAGTCCCTAACAAACCGTCTATAAAAACTAGCCAACTCATGAAAAGATCTTACATGGCTTACCGATTTAGGAGTAGGCCAATTTTTTATAGCACTTACTTTCTCTTCATCAACTTCAACACCTTTAGCACTAATAACGAAACCCAAAAACATAATTCGATCTAAACAAAAAGACATTTTATAAGGTTAGCATACAACTTTTCTCTTTGTAAAGCTTCAAGTACTAACCTTAAATGCTCAAGATGTTCATTTGAATTCTTTGAGTATATTAGGATATCATCAAAGTAGACGATAACAAATTTATCAATGAAGGGATGCAGAACATGATTCATTACTCTTATAAAAGTAATAGGTGCATTGGTCAAACCAAAAGGCATAACTAATCATTCATATAAACCATGCTTTGTTTTAAATGCAGTCCTCCATTCATCTCCTTCCCTCGTATGAATTTGATAATATCCACTTTTTAAATCAATTTTGCTAAAAACACAAGATTCATGCAAGTCAACCAACATGTCATATAGCCTATGAATAGGATGTCTATACTTTACCATTATATTATTGATAGCATGACAATCAACGCACATCTTTCAAGTTTCATCCTTTTTAGGTACAAGCAAAACAAGAGTCGCACATGGACTCATGCTTTCTCGCGCATATCCCTTGGCTAGCAACTCATCTACTTGCCTTTAAAGCTCATTGGTTTCCTCTAGATTACTCCTATAAGCGGGTCGATTTGGAATTGGTGCTCCAGGAATGAAATCAATATGACGCTCAATACCTTAATGGGTGGCAATCCATTGGGTATCTCTTCGAGAAAGACATCTATAAAATCCTGCAAAAGAGAAATAAACTCACAAGATAAAGTGTCATCAAGATCGTTAGTAGTAAAATAAGATTCCTTGTACATAAGTATGAGGATAGTCTTATTACAATATACCACATCTCTAATGTCACTTTTTTTAGCATAAAAATTCACATGTTTCTTTTTATTCTCAATAATTTATTTTGAACTCGAACTCTCTCCCCCACTCTCTCTCTTTTTCGAATTTACTCTTTCTTCTGCCTCACTCTTGTTATCATTTTTCTCTCTTTTTCTCTTAATTCACTCTCACTCTCTTTCCTCTTCTTAGATTTGGCCTCTTTTTGTTTCTCTCATTCTTCAATTTGTTGGTGCCTTTTGAGATCATCTTCATATACTTCTTTTGGTGACAAAGGATTAAGTATAGTCTGTTTCCCATCTTTTTCAATGGTGTACTTGTTGGTGAAACCATCATATTTTGGTTTCCTATCAAATTGCCACGGCCCTCCCAAGAGTAAATGTCTGGCATGCCTAGGTACCACGTCATATAAGACTTCATCTTTGTACCTGCCAATAGCAAAAGAAACCAATACTTACTTGTTAACCCTAACTTCTCCACTAGATTCAACCATTTGAGCTTGTAGGGTCTTGGTTGCTTAATGGTTGGCAAGCCTAGCTTTTTTACCATGTAATAGCTAGCTACATTAGTACAACTATCACCATCAATTATCATCACATGACAAGCTTTATTGTTGACAAAACACCTAGTATGAAACAAGTTTTCTCTTTGTTGGTTGACATCTTCATCTTCCTTTACTTGAGTGCCTAAAGCTCGCATTGTCACAAGACAATCACCTTCAACTGCATTCTCATCCCCCTCATAATCGGTTGCATATTCTAAGGATGGCATAAAATCGCTTTCTCCATCTTCAACTTCACTAGCTGAATAATATTCACCATCCTTCAAGATCAAAGTCTTCTTATTTGAGCAATCTCTTTGGTAATGACCTGTCTTATGGCATTTAAAACATTTAAGTTTGCTTGAAGAAATGTCAGATATAGGTTTACCTTGCTTTCAAAAGGATGAAGAAACTCCTTCCTTTGAATCGATTTTAGGCGTAGTTGATTTAGCCTTATCATCTTTCTTCCATGTTGATTTGTATGATGAAGTGGAAGAGAACTTATTGTTGTTGCCCTTTCTCTTGAGTTGTTTTTCCACCTTCAAAGCGTTATGAATCAAATCCTCCAACTTGATATAAGGTTGCAACTCTACCACATCCGCGATGTCCTTGTTCAAACCTTTGAGGAATCTAGCCATGATATCTTCGTTATCTTCTTCAATGTTTGCTCTACTCATGGACACCTCTATCTCTTTGTAATATTCTTCAACACTCATAGAACCTTGCTTGAGCCCTTAAAGTCGATTGTACAACTCTTAGTAGTAGTGATTGTGTATAAACTGCCTCCTCATGATGATTTTGAGCTCACACCATTCTTCAATGGGATTTTCATGATTTTATCTCCTTTTCTTTTTGGTATCATCCCACCAAGTCAAAGCATAGCCTTTAAATGAAGTAACAACTAGCCTCATCTTTTTGGATTCAGTGTAGTTATCACATTCAAACACCAACTCAATCTTTTTTCCTAATCCAAGTAGTGTTCAGGATCCAAACGCTCAAGAAAGAATGAAAATTTGAGCTTAACTCCACCATTGTTGTTGTCTCGCCTTGCCCTTGCCCTAACTTCCTCTTATTAATTATCACCAAGAGATTCCCCATCTTTATCTCTATGAATTCTCCTTGGAACTCGCCTTGCCTGTCTGGGCGCATTTTGATCATTGATAGACTTCCTATTGGTTTGAGAAACCTCCCATTTATCCATTTGATCAGACAATTGTTGAAACATTCTTTCCATATTTTGGGACAACTCCATGATCCTTCTATCGCTATTTTGAGGATCACTCATCTTGACAATCTACAAAATAAGGTTAGTGAAACAAGATAATATAAGGACCTCACTTCACTCCCTCACGTGTTTTACTCAAGTATGATGTTGCTCAAATTCACTCGTGTTTATACTCAAGTTATATTGGCTTTTCTCTAGATGAGCTCACACTCTTACAATTTACCTCTATTTTCTCGTTTAAGATTTTTATAGGAGCCAATTCTCACAATTCAAAATCAATACTTTAAATTAATTCACAAACAACCAAGCAATAATGAGATTTTGACACAAATATATTGAAGATTTTTTTTTAAATCACAAAGGAGCGAGAAGAAAAAGATTTAATTTAATGGAATTAGCACGGAGAAAATAAGTATATCTGATTTATGTAAGGAAATAAACTAGAATTTGGAAAATAAATCCGATTTGAAGTAGGATGTGACAGACTTGAAATAGGAAAGGAGAGAAGAAATCAATCCTAGTTTGTGTTAGAAATCTTGGTTGATTCGTCAATTTTTTGTTACAAACTAATTTTGTGGACTTTATATACAAATCTTGAAAAAAAGTCGGCACCTTTCGTTTGCCACTTACTTTAAGAATTCAACTTCCTTTCTATGAAACTGACGATATTGAATTTGTAAAACTTCTCTTTTCTTTTTTTTTTTTTTATCAAGCTTTTTCCTTAGTTCCTTTTTTTTTTTTACAAATTAGCTTTCCTCCTTTTTTTTTAACAAGCTTTTCTTTTTTTTTTTTTTAAATGATCCTCTTTTTTTTTTAATGAATAAATTGGTTCTTTTTTTTTTTTGTATTACAAGATCAAACTAGAAACACAAAATTGAGAATACAACTTAAATGGAAGATTGATGAAATAACAAGAACCAAACTTGAAGATCTTCCAAACCTTGTTGCTATTTTGAAGTCTCTACCCCATTGACTTTGATTTGATTCCAACACAAGTGATTTTTTTTTTTGTTTCAACATCAAAAAGTGAAAATTAAGACGAGCAAAGAAAAAAAAGCGGACTACAAAGTAGGAGTGACAGAAAGATGAAAAGAACATAGACAAACATAATTTTTTTTTACTCGAAATGAAAACAAAAATAAATAAATAAATAAATAATTAAACTCGGAATCAAGAAAACACTATAGAAAACAAAAATAAAGGAATTAGATATTTGGATATGCAAACCTGACCTAGAGTCAAATCTCTGATAACCAACTGATGCGAACCCTAAGCGACCTGCCGTGAGATTCAACAACTTTACGCTTAGAAGTAACTCCCTCAAAAAGCCAGATCAAGTTCGAACAAGGAAAAAACCTCAACCCAAAGGCGAACCTGTGCCAGAGGACCTTGGTATGTTGTGAACGAATCAAAGTAATTAGTTGTGATTAAAATTGAGAATTAATCTCACTAGCAGAAAGTTTTTGTAGGAAAAAAATCAACTTTCTTTTTGATAAGTGGGATACAATATATATATTCCCTAGGGTTACATCCCAAATAAAATAGAAAAACAAATAAAAGTTAAACTCCTAAATAAATATAAATATAAATAGAAAAACTTGAATTAACTCCCCAAATAGTTACAAATTTAAATAAGGAAACTCAAACCATTTAATTCCAAAATCTGACTTAAATTTTTGCAATCTTCAATAGTGGAAATATTATTCCATAATATTTGACCCAAATCCTTGTCATCTTCAATAGTGAAAATATTATTCCACAATTCTTACATTGCACCTTGAATGGCCCCCTTAAATTTATTTGCCTTTGCCCTTGTAATTCATCCTTGAGGCATTACTAATGAATCTTTGCTCTTGGCTACTTGATTTGCATCAAGAAGTCTCATTTAATGATGTGCCCCTTACAATACACTTGAAACAAACCCTGTATAATGAGTCATGCATTAGCCTCAGTATGGACAGTGCACACATAGAGAAGATTGTGCGATTGAGCAAAGACAAAAACATCAAGCATTGCTAGAGGAACAATTATACCTACACAAAAGCTATTTTTGGATACCAAGCTACCCTTTCAGCAATTTGACGAAACTTCATGACACCATATGGTGTTTCATTACTAAGTCCAATGTATCTAATCTACAAATGAAAAGCAGAGTATTGCTTAAAAGTCATGGCCGCAAGCAATTAACAGTAAGCCCATGATATTATCACTTACCTTGCTAGCATTAACTGCACTACCAAGCACATGTAGTTGTTCCTCTATACTTACTGAACAGAATTGCTAGGTGGGATGATATTCAGTTTCTCCAAACATTGGAACATAGCTATAGAAATGACCATAAATCACTTCAAAAAGACAGTATAGCACAAAACTGAAATAAAAATAAAATGACATGAGACTAATAGCAGAAACTCCTATCAAGTATTATTTTCACTGATAGTATAAACTCAAATTTCAACAATCCACAATCTGCGGGGGGGGGGGGGGGGGGGGGGGGGGGGGGGGGGGGGGGGGGGGGGGGGGGGGGGGGGGGGGGGGGGGGGGGGGGGGGGGGGGGGGGGGGGGGGGGGGGGGGGGGGGGGGGGG
>CATIWR010363774.1:0-50901 GCA_949677035.1 Omphalea diandra
AATTATGCTTGTTTATATTTCCTTTTATGTTATCTAATCTCTTCGATTTTGCCAAAGGGGGAGAGATCGACAGATACAGAGGAAGAAAGATAAAGGGGGAGAGATTAGTGAAATTTATCCTAGGATGCATAAGTTAAGGGGGAGAACATAGAGCAACTTAGAGGAACTTAAGTCAATTTGACACTTAGGATTTTTGGAACTTAGAAAATTTTTATCTTTTGCTAAAAATGATCATTAAAATCCTATAAGTAGTATTCAATTTTAATGTTATGTATTTATTCTTCATTTTAGATCAATCTAGGTTGTCAAAATCAAAAAGGGGAGATTGTTAGACTAGGATGGTTAATCCTAAGTCTAGAACCTCTTTTGATCTTGACAAAGGAGATACTAATGTTTTTATTAAGTGTTGATTTTGCAGAAAAATAAGTCTTTCAAGTTAAGTTGGAAGAAAATCTCTCTAATTCCAAAGTGACTCACGATCGGAATCAAGGATTCGTGACCTCGACTCTTAAGAAGACTTGCCAAAGATCAAACAGGCTAAATCGCAGAGTCATTCTCGACCGCGAACAAGCAAAATGAAGCAAACTAAAAATGACAAACAAATTCGCGGTTTGTGTTGCATCGGAGTCGCGACCGTGAATTACAAAAAGCTTCAAAAGGGAAAGAAGTCCATAATCAAAGCTTGACAAATGTCCTAGTAAGCCGTTGGAAGTCAAAAATTGCGAAGGATACCTGTTGGTAGCAATCGCGATTTAAGAAGTGAAAGTTGCATAATTTGGCAAGCTATTTCGCTGTCAGGATCGTAGTTTGTATAATGAAAATCGTGACCTTGACTTATGCTGGCTGAAGAAACACAATGGCTATATTTTCCTAAAGCACTAATGAAAAGCTTTAACGTGAACTAGCCATTAGACACAAAGCCGTAACTTTTGACTTTTATAAGGAAAATGTAAAATAGTCGTTATACTAGTCGTTAGACACAAAGCCGTAACTTTTGACTTTTGTAAGGAAAATTGGAAATCACCAATAGGAAGCTGACACATGGACTAGCCATCAGACTAGTCATTATACTAGCCATTGGACTAACTGTTAAACTAGCCATTAGTCTCTTTGATGGAATTTGGGTATAAATACTCCACCAAACATTAATAAATGACAAGGTTAAGAAATTCATTATAAAAAAAAAGCTTTCAATATTTGCTACTCATTTCTTTCAATTTTCTTTATAAGATTTTTAATTATTGGGTGTGAGCATTAAACACCATATTGTAAGGTTGTTGTGTGAGCCTGTAAAACACATCGAGATAGATTTTAGTGTAAGCCTTGAAAACACTTGTAAAAGGTTTTTGTGTGAGCCTATAAAAAACAAGTTGTAAGGTTTGGTGTGAGCCTAAACACTAAGTTGAATGTGAGCTTCTAAAACACTAATGATTGAGTGAAATACTCAATTGGTGAATTGGGGAGTGGACGTAGGTTTGGTTAATACCTGAACCACTATAACTAGCTTGTCTCAATCTTTTCATTTTTCCTCCTCACTTCTTTGTTTTTAGAAATTTTCATACACCAATTCAAACCCCCCCTTCTTGGGGCCAAGGGCCAACAGAGGTGTGTAGTTTTCTTAGGTTGGCTAGTTATTATAGATGATTTATGGAAGAATTCTCCATTATTATTGGGCCATTGACAAAATTATTATAAAAGAATGTAGCATTTAAATGGCATGATCAATGTCAGTAAAAGTTTTAAAGAACTGAAGAAAAGATTAACTATGACACTAATATTGACATTATCATCAACAAACGATGGATTTTTTGTGTACACTAATGCATCATAATGGGGTTAGATTGTATATTGATGCAGCAAGGAAAGGTGATAGCTTATGCTTCTCGACAGCTAAGGCCTCATAAGCTGAATTATCCTACACATGACTTGGAGTTGGTAGCCATTATCCAGGCCTTGAAAATTTAGATGTATTACTTGTGTGGAGAGACATTTCAGATTTTTACAAATTATAAAAGCTTGAAATATATTCTAGCATAGAGAGAATTGAACCTAAGACAGAAAAGATGGATGGAATTATTAAACAACTATGATTACATTATTGATTATCATCTGGGTAAGGCTAATGTTGTTTCTAATGCCTTATGCCAAAAAGCCTTAGATGTTATTATTGGTATGGTTGATTATAATTTGACATCCTTGGTTAATCTTCGTGCTTTAAAGTAAAATTTGAGATTGAGAATGTGGTAGCTTTAATGGCTACACTTCAGTTAAAACCTATGATAGATGATAAAATTAGAAAAGTTTAGAGTAAGAATCCATATTTGCAGAAAATGCTACAGAAGATACATAAAGGTAAGAATAATTTTTCGATTAGAGATGATGGGATGATAGTGATGGGTAGTCAAGTTTGTGTACTAGATTTGGATGGTTTAAGATTAAAGATTATGCAAAAGGCACACAATGCACCATATGTTATGCACCCTGGAAGTAAAAAAAAAATGTATAGAAACAAGTAGTCACATTTTTTTTGTTTAACGATGAAGAAAGATATAGTTGAGTTTGTATTAAGATGTTTAACCTACTAACAGTTCAAGGCATAATATCAAGCATCGGTAGGTAAGTTATGTCTTTTATTTATTCATGTATGGAAATGGGAGAAAATTTTAATGGATTTTGTTATCATTTTGCCTCAGACATAGAAAAGGCATAATGTTGTTTGGGTTATTATAGATAGACTCACAAAATCTGTGCATTTCTTGCCTATACGACTAATAGATTCACTTCATAGACTAACTAAAATATATGTAGTTGAGATTTTGAGATTATGTGGCATTTTTATTTCTATTGTGTCAGATAGAGATTCTCGATTCACTTTTCATTTTTAGAATAGCTTACAAACAACTTTGGGTACTTGTTTGAAATTTTGCACTCTTTTTCACCCACAAACTTATGGTCAATTAGAGAGGACTATTCAGACATTAGATGATATGATGCAAGCTTATGTGTTAGAATTCAAAGACAATTGGGATGATCATTTCCCATTAAAAGAATTCACATATAATAATAGCTATCACTCTAGTATTGGTATGGCACCATATGAGGCTTTATATAGTAGAAAATGTAGAAGCCTAATTTATTGGGATGTTAAGGGAATGAGATAGTTAGAGGGTCCTAAGATGGTACAAGATACAGTGCCCAAAATCCTAATAGTCAGAAGATGTTTGCGAGTTACTCAAGAAAGGCAAAAAGGGTACATTGATCAACATAAATAAGAAATGGAATATTAAGTTAGAGATAAAGTATTTTTTAAGGTTTCACCATGGAAATGTACTATTAAGTTCATCAAATAGTGAAAGTTGAGTCTAAGGTACATTAGGCCATATGAGATCATAAAGAGAATGGGACCTTTGGTATATTGATTAGCGTTACTAGCAGAATTATCTCAGATACATGATGTGTTCCATGTTATATGTTATGAAGGTATCAATGTGATCCTAGCCATATATTATCAAAGCCAAAGATTGAATTGTCTGATGATATGACTCATCATGAAGAACTAATTGAAATTCTTGACCATCAACTAAAACAGTTAAGGAATCGAGTGATACCATGTTTAAAGTGAGATGGAGCCATCTAAGGAGGCCACTTGGGAAGTAGAGGAACATATGAGATGACAATATCCCTATCTATTCCAAAGTTCTAGTAAGTAAAATTTTGAGGATAAAATTTCTATAAGAGGAGGAGAATTGCAACATCCTCAACCCAAATCATATGTATTTTAATTATGTTGTATTTGAATATATGCATTACATGGCGTAAGCATGACAATAACACTTACATTATTGCATTTGAATATGAATATGATGTTTGCATAGTGGCTTGGTAAATTGTCATATGTTGTGTATGTGTTATAGCTTTTTAATTAATGGTGTTTTGGAACTTATTAAAAGTATGAGGAGCATATGGGGATTAGTATATGGACAAAGATGATGAAGGAGTGAACAAGAGGGAATAAAAGAAGAATATTGAACTTCCAACCAATGGTAATGAGACACCATGATTTTGTCCTATTAGGGTAGGTATACAAATTAAAATTTTCATCTTTTAGGATCAGTTGGGAAAGGTAAAATGCGAGGGAGTGCAGAAAGAAAGAGAAAGCCAAGGAAGAAAGAAAGAAAGGAAGAAGAAGAAGAATGAGAGGGAAAAGAGTGAATTGCCTAGGAAGGGACTCTGAGCTTTTGGGAAAAGAGGCCCTCAAGGCATTGAAGATAATATTGGGAATAAGCCAGGACCATCCACGACATAATATCTTGAAAAAGGAGGTAAGTAAATAGCTAATGGTACTAAATATGTGATTGGTTAAATGCCATGAACATATATTCAATGGAATGAAACGTTGTAATGAGATGATATTAATACATTGATGAAAAGGTTGTTTTACTCTTGAATTATTTATTTTAATAACACATTGATAAATTATGACTTGAGAATGGAAGTATGTTATGATATGAGCTACCAAAGTTATGGGAGTTGTTATTAGTCATTATATTACTAGAATTTTATTGGATTTATAGTTGATTTGTCGAAAGACTAATACTTGATGGTGTTGAGCAAGCAACAATATTCATAGCTTATGTGGCAACCATATATGATAGCTTATTTTGCAACCAACTATGATAGCCTATATGGTAACAATATTTGATAGCCTCTGTGGCAATGATATCTATAGTTTGTGTGGTAACAATATAGCAAACTGTGTGACAATAACATTCGATAACCTATGTGGTAATGATATTTATGTCTTATGTGGCAATAATATTTATAGTTTGTGTGGCAACCAAATTTGATAGCCTGTATGCAATGATATCTATAATCTATGTGGTAATAATATATAATAATCTATGTGGAAATAACATTTGATAGACTGTGTGGCATTAAAGAGTAAGAACTCTTTATTTCTCACATGGATATAATGATGAGTTATTTATATTAAGTGTTTGTCATGTTATTTGAGATTAAAGTATCATTGTTTACTTACTGAGTATGCAAGCACATTCCTTTGCATTAAACTTTCTTTCAGGAAGAGTATACTAAATATTGCATCCAATTTGCATTTCAAAGTTGCTATCTACTAGTCTGATAGAGGTCGGGCCAATATACAGTCTATTAGTATTTTAGTTTGTTTAGCCATATATACTTTATTGTAAATAGTTATTATGTTGTGAAACAAGATACATAGTGTGAAAAATAATTGAAAGAAGGTCTTTTAATGACAATAGATTGAATGAGAGAAATGTTAATGATGTTGTGTCACTTTAGTATTCCATATCTTATGAATGAATTAATGCACCTACTTTAGGAATGATTAGTAAATGGGATGTTACATTCTAGCTTGTGATTTTCCTTAAAGTTGTTTGCCTTTTATTATGTGGTTACTTATGGTTCTTTTACATTAATTATTATCTTTTAGACAATGTTGTCTTTCATAAAGGTAGTGGGTCAATTACACCTATCACCATTTAATTTTGGTGATTGCTACAACTAGTGCATGACTAGAATTCCCTGATCAGTCTCTTGCCATTCTTCTCTATTCTTCCTAATAGGACTCCTAGCAACCACTACTTTACTAATCTTATAAAGAGATGGATGGAATGACACATAGTTTCCACATTCCTAAGCTCGAAGAGGTCATTTTCACCTTTAGAGACTTTACTTGCATGACAAACATATAGTGCTCAAGCTTAGCCCTTTCTATTGACATTGGCATTTATGCTGAGCAGCTATAGTAGGACTACATTTGTAGCATGATTGAGTTCCTTGCTTAACAAAAGGGGGAAAATGCCTTTATTTGATTGAGCATCACATCTAACACTATAGAGGTTACCAAAGATAGCTTAGAGGAGGTGGTAGACAAGGTGGCATATGGTTTCTTATTATACGGCTCTATTGGCGACTCTTTTCTCCATACTAGGGGATATTGTTGAGATTTGCCTATTATCAGCATTATAGGATCTACAGTTAACAAGGTATTCTAACTAAGGGTCCACTACCATGGCCTATTTGTATAAGTTCTTAATAGACATTATCGTGAGTTATCATACTTAAACAACACTTAGGATGTGTTAGAGGTATGTATTGTTTGGCTTTATTATTTCCTTTTCCTTTTTATATTTTATGCTTGTGCTTTTTAACAATTTTCTTTGGCAAGCCCAAATGATAGAGTTAGGTCTGATAGAGGGTGGTAACCCTTTTCTTGATATGAAATTTTTCTATCTTTACTTTTATTGGAGTAGTAGGAGACATTTGGAGAATGTGGTGACTACTTGGCATACTCACTTGAATGAGCTTTAGTGGGATCAGACATATTTTCCTATACATAAAATCATTTAAATTAGTCTTTATAATAAGTGTGATCATTAAGATACTCATAGTGCATTTATTTATTACTTCTTATAGCTTCAACTCAATTGGAAGAAGATTATAGACAGTTGGAGTAAGGATTTGGTCAAGGCTGAGAGGCACTCTTATGAACACTGACTTCTCCTAGGCTTTCCATGTGAAAGTGGTATCTCGAGGAGTGAGTGCTCTTATGGAAAAAAAGGCTGCCATGTGTCGGTACCCCAAAAGCCTCCACATATATGTTCCAAGGCACTAACCTAAATAACGTTATTCTTAGATTATACCTTAGCAAGGGAAAGCTCGATGAAGAGCAAATATCAAATATCATGGGGTACAAGAGTTGGATGGAGTCTTTGATGCTTAGGATGATTCTTATATTGCCTGCACCCTTTAATCTTTTCAATGATTAGAGGTCTACATTGCGACAATATTGAGATGAGGAGCTCGAGGCACAAAGACTTGGTTAAAATGGGTGTCACCTAAGCCAACACCTATAATGGGGAGCTGTAAGAGGGCTCATACTATAGATCTAATATTGTTAGAACTGATAGTGCTAGAAGAGCTAGACCCTCTACTGGATAGTATAGTAGAGTCCTATCACACCTCTTTCAATGGTGTGTTAATGGCACTATAACTCATATGATTGTCATGTTTTTTTTTGCCCTTCTTACTACTACCCATGTATTTTCTACTTTTGTCATTATTTTATTATTTATTGCTTCATTGCCCTTACAATGTTTATTATTTATTAATGATGAGTTAGTGTTATATAACCAACCCCATGAGCTATAATGTGCAAGTTGTCAAGTAATAGTGTATAGGAACACATATATCATTCCCACGAGGATTATGCAATAAGTACTAAGCTTTATGTTCCTTGTTTTATCTAGAAATTCTAAGTAGAAGAAAGTTTACACTAAGAAGTAAACTAATAAACTATAAGCAAAGTAATTACAAATAAAATAATCAATAGAAGAAATTAATGAGGGGTCAACTTCACTTGTTAACTACATATGGTTTCAAATCCTTCATTCAATTGATTGATTCATCTAGTATTATTATTGGATAACTTAACTGATTAATTAATGTCCCTCAAATATCAATTAACATACAAGAACATGTTAAACTAAAGGTCTCTCAATAAAATAGTTAAACACCATGTTATTGTCACATAATGCAAGATCCTAACAATGGCAATAAACTATTAAGGGCTTTCAACACATAATAAATTAAGGGAATCATTGAAGGCTTATTTCATAAAAAAACATCTCTTGATAGTTAATTCATAAAACTTAACATGATTAAGGTCCCTTTAATCAATAACATAATGCTAACACAATAATGAAGAAAACTAAAGAATTTAGATTAGAAAACAAAAACAATTAAACAAAACCCATCTACAATCCTAGCATGATGACAAAACTAAAGCTTAGATTACCTTTTCTTGCTTTTTGGCCACTTTTCTTCTTTTTAATCCTATAAAACACAAATATCTTTCATGAGGTTCTTTTATAGGTTGATTAAAATCATGAACTCTAACTTTTTAAGAGAATTAAACTATAAAATATATAAAATTATACACCAAACAAATTCTCCCAAACTTAAACTCTTTTTTGTCCTCAAGCAATAACTAATCCAAGATTATCAAAATCAAGTTTCAATGTCTTAAAGAGAATTTTATCTCAGTAATAACCAAAATTTTCATCAATTATGTAAATAGACTTATAATAACAATATGTTCCTAAATAACTTGTTTTATTTACAATCAATTAACACAATAGAGAGTGTTTGTGTGTGTGTGTGTTGGCAACATATTTCGTTGAAAATTTTAACTTCTAACCACACAAAACTTAAATGATATTTTACTTCAACTTCATAGAAGTCACACATTAACATAGGCAAGACTAACTCACCTTTCTCCACTAATGTAGATCTTAGCAACTAAAGGACCATAAAGTATTTTAGGCTTGTAATGTAAGGCTAGAGGTAAGACTATCAAGAAGTGGTCAAATCTATAAATAAGAGAATGATGTCAAAATATGAGTTATATCAATAATGCAAATTGTAACTAAAGTGAATTGTGCATTTATCATGTTCATTCCTTGTAAGATTTAACTTACATCCATACATATGCATGCTTGTTCATTGTGGCTTTTAAAATTGTTATTAATTGTTTTTTTTCTTTTTTTCTTTTTGTTATTTCTTTCATTTTTTCTTTCACTTTCTTTCTTTTTATTTTTGTCTCATGTCTGTCAGTCCCAAACTTTAATTAAACTTTATGCTCATAATTACTTTTTTTTTTAAACTAGCATGCCTTTCTTGCAACTTTTGTAATTATGCACCTAAGTAACAGTTTACACCATCATATAACCATATTCTAACTCATTCTATTAATAGGGAAGGTAAAAGATCATTTAGGTTGTATGGTTATAATGAGGGTTATGGGTTAAAAAAAGAAAGTCTAATTATACTCATGAGTATTCATTAAGGCTCAAAGGGATAACAAGGCTTAATGCATATTAAAGGTATGGGTAGGGGTTAAATGAGGGGCTAAAGAATGCCTCATCATCTCTTTAAGATTGCTAAGTCTAGGGTTTCACCTCAAGGATGGTTTAGCAAGTTTTAGCATGTGCAGAAGTGTCCACTTACCTAAGTCATGCATAATTATTAATTTCAACTTTGAATCCATATCTCACCAGGTGTGCTCAAATTATTCTATTATGATAATTAATTATAAACCAAACATATTGACCAAGACCATGTTTTTTATCATAAGCAAATTTAACTTAATTCATTCAAATAAGTGGTTATCAAACTCTTCATAGATTATTCACCTTTAGACCTTGAAAATTATTACTTAATCATCTAAATTATCAAATTTCAAGATTCAAAGTATAAATTTTGCCCATGAAATTCCTAATTCCCTAAATTTAAATCCATCATTGTCTTTTGTGATGTAATGAATACAAAAAAGAGAAAAGGGGTAAGAGCAAGATAAACAAAATATGTCATCAAGATAAGCATATAAGAAAAAGCTAAGAACATAAAAAATAAAGCAAAAAGACACATAACAACAATAGAAAGAGAAAAAACATGCTAATTTAAGGTCATTAGCTTGCCAATTAAGAGTGGTCACATAAGATTTACCTTAGGTTTGTGATTGTCTTTCATTAACATTATATGCATGCAATTTGTTGCACTACCTTAAATTAATGATTACCCATTCTAAATATCTTTATCTTTTTCTTGACCTTTTTTCTTATTCTCAATTTATGTCAGCAAAGATTAGAATATATGACTTATCTTATTCCCCAAAATATGCATGATAATAAAGATAAGATAATGGGTCTAACTTTAATTGATAATAATGCAAAAGGTAAGGAAGTGTCTTTGTTACCTCATCATTGCTCAATCCATCAAAATGAGAGAAAGAAGAAGGGTAAGCATCATGCATTTCAAGAATGGAAGAATTACATGCCTTGCATTCCTTGATAATAAAACTTTCTAAATCTCTTACTAATTTAGATTTTTCAAGCTCAATAACTCCCTTCTTTTTTTTTTTTTTTGACAAACTTCATGCTCATGCTCTTTTTTTTTTTTTTTTTTATTAATGCTTAAGCACCTCTCCTCCTCCATGGGTGGCTTTCCTTGCAATTTACCTTTTTCAATGAGCTTTTTGTACTCCTTATGCTTTTTTAATCTTAAAGGAAAAGGTACGAGAGGCAAATAAGGGTTGATTTCCTCTTTTTAGTTGTCCTCTTTGAGTAGCTTGTTGTCTTTGTTATCTTTGTTTTTAGTTCTTTTCTCCTCCTTCACCTTTAAATTGATCTCCTCATCACACCTTACTCTATAAGAAAAGTTGGTTTTATCGACAAAATTTGTCGATGGAAAGATATCCATTAGCAAATACCGACAGTTCAACAATAAAATATTACACTTGAAAAAAAGGAAAAAATTAGGATGAATTATTGATGAAAATTCATCTATAAAATTCCAATAGATATAATCCATCAGTAAATCATGGCACTAAAAGGTTAGTGCCATAAATTGTAAATGGAAACACCGACAGGGGAAAATGAAAGGTCATGCAATAATTCTCCCGCGGATATATCCATTGGTAAATTTAAGAAAATAATCATGTAAAAGTTACCAACGGATTACTGACGAAGTTTTTAATACCATGTGGCACATGTCGTCGATAATCCGTTGGTAAATCTAAGATAAAACTCATAATAGACCCTTCTTTTTATCTATTATTCTTCTTCTTTCTTCTTTCCTGCACAAGCCTCTCTCTCTCTCTCTCTCATCTCTCTTCTTGCTCTCTCTCTCCCAAGCATCTTTGTTTCTCCTCTCTGTCTAGACAGTGACGCTGCCGCTAGCAGCTTTGCCACCACCACTTATTTGTCTCTCCTTTCTCTATGCACAACGCCACCACTATCGCAACCATCACTGCCAATAATTTTTATGTCCAGTATGTAAATTAGGAATATTGTAAATTTTCTAAAGTAATTAAATTTATAAATTATATAAATTGTGTAAACTGAGAAAAACATGTATTGGGATTTTGGTGATGGAAAATATTATTATTAATTATGTAAATTTTATCATTTTAATTTGTATAATGTGTATTGGGAATATTACAAAATATATTATTATTGAGAATGTTGATATTTTGTGATCTCAAAAGATGTGTGAAATTGATAATTTTTGTGAATATTGTGAATTGTATATTTATGTTGTGAATTTTTTATGATTAATTTGAATATAGAGAATTATGTTGAAAATTTTTGAATATTAGAAAGTATGTGAATATTTTGATTTCTTTTGTGAATAGTAAGGATATTTAGTTTGTGATTTCTGAATTATGTTTATATATTGAATATTGAGAAGTTTTTAAAATATTGATAGTGTAAATAGTTTATACATTGAATTTTGATGAATTGTAGTGTAATTTTGCGAATAGTAGTGGATTTATTGTAATAATTTAATTTTAAGTGAAGTGTAAATTTAAATTGAAAATTTTAAATTTTAGTCTAAATTTGTTGTTATTCTGTAAGTATTAGAATATTTTGTATTTATTTGAAATTGTAATGAAATAGTGAAAATAATTGTAAGTGAAATTTTTTTTTTATTATTGTTAATTTTGTTAATGTTGTGAAATTTGTAAAGTTGTTGTAAATTTATACAAAATTTAGAGAAAATTTTGAAAAGTTTGTAATTTATTGTATGACTTTGGTGTAAAATTTATAATTTAAGCAATTGAGTGTAAATTTATTTCAAGCTATACATATAGTGTAGTTTTTTATACACTGCGTAATTTATTGAACATTTATTATAAATTTAGAGAATTTTGTAGAGTTTTGTAAATTTTGAAAAATTTGAAAATTTATTAAATTTATTAAATTCAATAATTTAATAAATGTATTTATTTAAGTGCAAAAGTAAATGGAAATTTATTAAATTTAATAATTAAAAGTTTAATAAATTTATTTAATTTAAATGAGTCTTTAGGTTTAATTTAAGCAAAATTTAGAAATTTTATAAAGTTGTTGAGCAATTTAAGTGAAATTCAATAAAATTTTAGAAATGTTAATTAAATTTTTTTAAATTTTAATGCAATTTAATTCAATATGTGAAATTTTAAAAATGTCCCCAATTTAAATAAAGTTAGTAATTTAAAATATTTTTAGAAATTCTAGATATTTAAATTTATTACATTTAGTAATTTAAGTGTGTCTTTGATTTTGAAATTAGTGTAATTTAATTAAATTTTAGAAATTTTATAAATGTATATGTGTAATTAATAATTATTTGTTTGTATTTTGTGAATAAGTTGAAATATCTTTTGGTTAGATTTTTAGATTCTGCGTTTCAAGAGTATGTATTTAATTTATAAATTTTTTTAATATAAAAATATTAATAGAAATTAAAATTTGGTATTATATGAAATATTTGAATGTTAGTATAAAATATTTGCTTGTTTAATAATTGGTATGTTAAGATATATTTTGATGTATATATCTTTGTATGGAATAAAATTTAAATTTTATAACATTGTACAGGTACCATAAAATTTAATAATATCCTTGATAGAGAAATGTTAATTTCCTAAACAGAGAAATTAAAAATAAAATTTGGGAATTTGTAATTTTATAAAAATTATGAAAATATGAGAATAATTAAAAAGTACTCCTGAAATTGTAATGTTCTAAAGTATTTCATAAAATTTAATCAAATTTAATAATTAAAAAAATCATTCAAAAAATTATAATGTTCTAAAGTATTACATAAAATTCAATAATATTTAATAATAAAAAATAATTCATGAAATTTTAACATTCCAAAGTATTTCATAAAATTTAATAATATTCTATATTATAACTAACGTTCTCTAAAAATAAAAATTAATTACGAATGCCATAAAAATAGTAAAAAAATTAATTACTTAAATGATTATAAAATAAAAAAATATCTAAAAATTTTACTTATCCGAAGTTTGCTAAAAAAAATGAAAAATTTTAATAAATTATACAAAAATATTCCATAACAACTAAAAGGATATTACGAATGACATAAAATACTCAAAATTTTAATTAGCAATGAACGTGTATTATCCTAAATTGGCCATTAACAAATGCACAAAATGTGTAAAATTATAAATAATATTCTTTAATAATTACAAGTTAATTATGAATGCCATGAAATAACATAGAATTAATAACATACCTGAAAATTTTTATAAAAGTTCAAAAATTTAAAACATTATAAATTTTTATTGATCTTCAAAACATTAATAATATCCCTAAAAATTTCATAAAAAATAGAATAGGTGCAAAAATTTAGAAAAAATTAACATTATTAGGCAAAAACTAAAATTCCAAAACTTTCTTATTCTATTTTTGAATATTATATGTTTGGACTTAATGTTTATTTGGAATTTTTATTTTATTTGTATTTTTATGAAATGGATAGTTCCAAATTAATATATAATTTATCAAAAATTAGATTGAATTTCCTATAAATTTTATAGAAATACATCTAGGGGTAATTTTAGATACCTGTTTGATGAGATTCACATTTGATGTTGAGAATCACATTGAATTGTCCAAAGTGGACAGCTTGAAAATTGTATTGTTAATATAATTTGTTGTATATAATATAGTTTACTATATAAGTTACTGGTAGATTCTGTTGTGTATCTCCTAACACGTTCTCTTAGTGTATAATGATAAATGTTGCAAAATATTTTTCATTTCAGTATAATGTGAGAACTATGGTGAGATGCTGCCAAAATTTCAGCAGCTATATGAACTTATTGTTATGGCAAATTATTATATGACAATGAATTTCTAAATGGGTTAGGTTCTTACCTTATAGGTAAGGGGTGATAAGGAGATAACAATAGATATATAAAAAAAAAACAGATGAAATTTTGAATGCTTATGAAGAATATTATATATATGTTTAATTGTATTGTTACACTGAAATTTTCAAGATTTTATAATGGGATCAGATAGAAATTAGGTGTATTTTAGGCTAAAGGATGGTTTATTATGCTTAGAATTCTTAGAAAGTGTGAACTATTTCATTCAATTTACGACATTTAAACTTGAATTTATGGATGAAATTAAAATTATATATTCATGTAGCCATAAGAAGTGTTAGAATTGCAGTTATTTGGACCTCGACATAGTAATGTTGCACATTATGCAAAGGAGTTTTATTGTTGGGTACTATGAATGGTATTTCCATAATGAAGTGTGCAGTTGTGGAACATTAGCTACAGATAAACCTAAACTTTAACTGATAATGTATGTCCAAGTGAATCAGAACCTACAACATATCATAATATGGTCATAGATATAGCTGAGATAGAATTCGATTGGAGTGGAATGAGTAAAACCCCTAATCTGACATCTTAGCAGTTGTATGATATGTTTGATGCCGCTAATAAGGAATTATGGTCTGGTTGCAAAAAACATTCCAAGTTATCTTCGATTATACGATTGATGAATCTCAAATTAGAGCACCATTTATCTAAAAGGTGTTACAATGATATTGTAAAATGGTACAATGAGTCGTTCCCTGTGGATCATACAATGCTGGATAGTTATTATAGCATTAAGAAATTAATGCAAGGGTTAGGCCTTCTGATTGAAAAGATTTACAGTTGTAAGTATAATTACATGTTATATTGGGTTGATGACAGTGACTTGAGGGCATGCAAGTTCTGTGATTTTCCCATATATAAATACATGCCTCGAGGATTAAGTACATCTAAAAAAGAAGTTTCATATAAGAAGATGTATTACTTTCCTCTGACGTTGAGACTGTAAAGGTTGTATGTTTCTAAAGCAACTGCCAAGTATATGAGATGACATGTTGAGCATGAACAAGATGAACGTCTAATGGAACATCGTTCAGATTCTCCTACGTGGAAACATTTTAATAAAATGAATCCATAGTTTACACCTAAAATTCGAAATGTCTAGCTTGGATTATGCATTAATGGGTTTCAACCTTTTAGATAATCTGGATAACAATGGCCAATTATTCTAACTCCTTATAATTTGCCACCCTAGAAGTACATGAAGCATCAATATTTGTTTATTTCTATTCTAGTTCTAGGACCTAACAGTCCTTAACAGAAGTTGGATGTATTCATGTAGCCATGATTTAAGAATTGAAAAGTTATGGGAAATTGATATGGACACATATGATATTTCCATAAAATGCAATTTTCAATTGTAAGCGACTTTGCTATGAACTATTAGTGATTTTCTCACTTATGGTATGTTGTTTATATGAAGTACTCAAGGCATACTTACTTGTCAGTATTACATGGCGTTGTGTAAAGAGGGAAAATGTTTGAAGAACATATGACTCTAAGGCATTAACATAACTTCTTTACTTTGAATAATGTGTTTTGACTGAGAACAAAATAATAATAAAACCTTAAAGAAGTTCTAATGTTTGCATTTTAGTGTTTTTATATCCTAGAGGGGGAGAATGTTGTGACAATGCTTTCCAACTGGCATTGCAAGTCTCTAATAGGCATTGAGCAAATTCAAATGGGCATTGAAGAATGGACAACAGGCATTAAACTCTTCAACAGGCATTAAAGAAGTGCTCCATGATGAGCTTTGCACATTGGACCTCCCTACGGGTATTGTGGTTTCATAATGGGTGTTGATCTAGACCCATCAACTAGCATTGCATATTTACAATCAACATTGAAAAGTGCTCCAACTTGAGCTAAAGATTTTAGAACTTGAAATGGGCATTGTCCCTTCTTAACATGTGTTGAAGGAGTTTCCAATGGGCATTGCAAATTGCTCAATAAGCATTAAAACATGTTTATGAAAGCTTAAAAAATAGAGCATCAAGTTCATACTTTTTGAGAAATCTATAACAGGCATTAATCATGAGTCAATGGGCATTGAAGTTAAGATCAATGTCATGGAAGAATTGTCAATGAACATTGGTGCTATCCATTATAAGTTCAATAAGCATTGTTGATAATCAATAAGCGTTGTCATCTCTAATGGCTAGTTTGAACAATAGCTATCAGACTTAACTTTAAGTACTCCTACGACTAGTTCTGTAGTTTGGGTATATAAGGAGCTTTTATGAAGATTAAATTGATTGATAAAAACTTGGTGAACAACTTGTAAACATTTAGCGAGCTCTTTATGCAAACCTTTTAGTGTTGCTCTTGTATTTGGATAGAGTAAGGATAATTTTGTTACTTTTTTTAGAGTAGGTTTTCTTGAGCACCAAAAGAGTATTTGTTGCCTAATTGAAAGGCATTGACACTGCTTAGATCTATCTTTGTTAGTAATTATAAAGGTTGGTATTATTTCTAGAAAAATAGCAAGGGAAAGGTTGTCCTTGAGCCTGTAAAAGGGAAGGTTCTTCCTTAACCTAAAAAAGGGAAAGTTTTGTTCTTGAGTTTGGAAAAAAAATAGAAAGGCATAAGTGAAAGCTTAAGGAGTGGAGTAGACACATTGATAAACCACTATAAAATCTGTGTTGATTTGTATGTGTGGCTTTTACTATTTTTATTATTTTTGTTTACAACCGAATTTACCCGGAGTTGCAACATCTCCATCTCATTCCAACAATTGGTATTAGAGCCTAACCTCTTTTAAAGCTTAATTGTAAGAGGTACACGATCATGGCAACCCTTAAGTCTTCTTATTGTGGAAGCTTTCTAAAAAATGGACCAACTTAAACTAGAGGAAGCAATATGTCAATGAAGATAGAAGACCACTTTTAAGAGGAAAGAAGGATAAGGAGCTTAATGAATTCCACATCCATAAGTGATGATAAATTCTCCATCAACAGTAAGATAAAGAAGAGGAAGGCAAAAAAGAAAGCAAAAGTTGAATGTTTAACAACCATGAAGGATGAATCAAATAAGGGCTCTCCAAAGAGTATGTGAACTTGATATCAATGACATGTTTATAGTAGAAAATCATATTAAAGCCCGAAAATCAACAAACAATGATTTGGATAAATCTTTTTATAGAAATAAGATTTTGAGAAATGAAAATGAGTCATTAAAAAATGAAATTTCCTCCATTTCTAAAATTAAGAATGAGCTTCTTGAAGAAGTTAACTATTTGAGAAAATAAAATAAGGAATTACTTTCAAAAGAACTTTTCTTAGATTTAAATGAAAATTAATTTTTAAAAATTAAAATTAATGCTTTGGAAAGGAAAAATGAAAAGTTAAATTCTGAAAACAAATTTTATAAAACTCTTTCCAAACAAAATGATAGTTTAAAAAAGGAAGTCTTAGACTTAAAAAAATCTCTTTCAAAATTTCCTAAAGGAAAATAAAAATTGGGTTTCCTTTTGAGCTCTTAAAGAGATAATAGTGTACAGCATGACATTAGATATAATCATGTCTCTTCCTCCACTTCTAAAAGTGTGTTTGTTAAAGCTTCACTTTCTACAACACCTAGTTTATAAGGTGTTGATCACAAAACTCTTCATAAAGGGCTAATGCTAATGCAAAGCCTAAGGGGAAAACACTAGCTCATGCATACACTAAAAAGCCTAAGAAAAAGGTTAATCATGCTTTTATGCATGCATCTCATAAGCCAAAGAGGTAAAATGTGCTACACTCTACACTTAGAGGAAAAATTACATATGATCCACACACTCCAGGGTGCATATATGAAAGACTCATATGCATGATCATAACTACTCACATTCTCACTCTCATAGGTTAAAGACAAATCATGCCTTTATTTACGAAACCAAGTATACCAAGAATGTAAAGGTTCCTTCATTTATTAGGCATCAATTCTTTAGGAAGCCAGCTCACACTTATTTTACACAAAAGCTTAAGAAAGCATTTGTATGGCAATGTTTTTATTATGGAAAATATGGCCATAAAGCATACTTTTGTTATGCTAAATTGAGAGATAAACATATTTTTGTTGTTAACCTATAAGGACCTAAGAGAAAATAGGTACCAAAGAAAATGTAATTTTATAGGTTTTAAAGCTCTTTACCCTTTGCTCAAAATGGAGAAATAAATGGTGAATTGAGCTACGAAATTGAAAAGGACATTTGTATTTTTGGGAAATCATAATCAGTATTATATCTTTATCCACCTTATTATTTGCCATTTTTGTGCTAAGGGGGAGTTTGAATTATGAACTCTAGTAGTTATTCTCCCTATCTTGCTTTTCTCAGCATATAAATGAAACTTGTGCCCCTAAGTATGTTAATTGAATTATTTTTTGAATATCTTAGTAGATTTATTAGAAGAAAGCATATAGATAGGAGGAGTTTTGTTTCATTAAGTGTTTTGTATTTTAGGTGTTTGCTTTGAGAATGTTAATCAAAATTCTTTCAAGGGAGTATCTTTCATTTGCTTTTGACAAAAGAGGGAGAATGCCTAGTATATATTGTTGTCATCATAAAAAAAGGGGGGGGAGAATTTTAATGGATGCTTTGATTAAATGATTGGTTGCTTAAATTGGTATTTGTTTGGTATCACTTATTTAATTGGATACAATTGTTTAAACTCATTTGGTAGGATAACATTTAATATGTGTTTAACATCTAACAATTGGTATCCTATGTGGTATATGTGATATCCAACCTTATAAGCATCATTTGTATTTTTGTGTTGTAACATTTGGTATCCTCTGTGTTTTAAATTTTGTGATTTTGGTATCAAAGTATCTTAGTTTTGTCATCATTCAAAAAGAGGAAGAATGTTGTATCAAGGGGGAAAATGCTTGAAAAACATGTGACCCCAAGGCATTGACATTACTTATCTACTTTGAATGATGTATTTTGAATGATAACCAAATAATGACAAAACCTTAAGAAGTTCTAATATTTGTATTTTAGTGTTTTTATATCATATAGGGGGAGAATGTTGTGATAATTCTTTCCAACATAAGTTGTAAGTCTCTAACAACCATTTAGCAAATTCAATTAGTAGTGAAGAACGAATAATGAGCATTGAACTCTTCAATAAAAGTTGGAGAAGTGCTTCAAGATGAGCTTTACATACTAGACCTCACCACCGACATTGTGGTTTCGCAACGGGCGTTGATCTAGACCCAACAATAGGCATTGCATATTTGCAATAGGCATTAAAAAGTGCTTCAACTTGATCTAAGGTTTTTAGAACTCAAAATGGGCATTAGCTATTCTCAACAAGTGTTGAAGGAGTTTCCAATGGGCATTATGAATTGCTCAACGGGCATTGAAGCATGTTTGCAAGAGTTTGAAAAATAAAGCATCAAGTTCATGCTTTTTGGAAAATCTACGGCAAGCGTTGATCATGAGTTAATGGGCATTAAATTTGAGATCAATGATCATGAAAGAATTGTCAATAGGCATTGGATCTATCCGTTATAAATTTAATGGGTGTTATTGAGAATTAACGAGCATTATCACCTCTAACGACTATTTTGAAGAAAAGTTGTTAGACTTAACTTCAAGCACTCCAATAGTTAGTTTTGTAGTTTATGTATATAAGGAGCCTTTTTAAAAGACTAAATTGATTGATGAAAACTTAGTGAACATTTGTGAACAACTTATAAACATTTAGTAAGCTCTTTGTGCAAACCTTTTAGTATTGCTCTTGTATTTAGGTAGAGTGAGGATAATTTTTTTACTCATTTGAGAGTAAGTTTTCTTCAGAATTAAAAGTGTATTTACTGCCTAATTGAGAGACATTAATACTATTTGGATCTATCCTTATAATGGTTGTAAAGGTTAGTATTATGCCTAGAAAAATACTAAGGAAAAGGTGGCCTTTAAGCTTGTAAAATGGAAAGTTCTTTCTTAGCTTGGAAAAGGGAAGTTTTGTTCTTAAGCCTGGAAAAAGAATAGAAAGGTCTAAATGAAAGCTTGGGGAGTAGAGTAGGCACGTTGTCGAACCACTATAAAATTTTTGTGTTGATTTATGTGTATGGCTTATGTTATTTCTATTGTTGTTTGTGTTTTTGTTTACAACCCAATTCCCCTCTCTTGGGTTGCCATATCTTCATCTCATTCTAACACATGGAACATACTGATGCCTTTATGCTTCCAAATGGAAGTAAGCAATCTTGGTTTAATAATACCCATAAATTCTTATCACCCGATCATATGTTACGATAGAACAAAATTATTTTTCTTAAGAATCGAATAATGGAAGATCCAACTCCACCTATAAGGTCAAAAATGGATGTGTTAGAGGAAATCACTAAATTACAATTAATGAAGGTGCCTAAAGTTGGGTCTAAATATGTTAATGGTCAAATAACAAAATGAACAAGATGTGAGAGGAAGAAACAAAGTATATTCTGGTATTTACCTTATTAGAGTACCTATTTGAAAAAGCATAATTTAGATATCATGCATATTAAGAAGAATGTGTTTGAGAATATTTTTAATATAGTGATGAATATAAAAGGAAAATCTAAAGATAATGTCAAATCTAAAGAAGACTTAAAGTTATGTTGTCGTCATCCAGAGTTACATTAAGATAATGCAACTGAAAAATATCCAAAAGCAAAATACACATTTGATAAGCAAAGTAAGCAAGTATTATGTGAATGGCTAAAGAATATTAGATTTTCAGAGGAGTATGTATCGAATATGGCTTGATGCATTAATATATGCAAACTAAAGTTATTTGGTGTGAAAAGTCATGATTGCCATGTTTTTATGCAGTGATTACTCCCTATTGCTTTTTATCAATCAATAATGGAGTAAGTATTAAGGGTTCGAACTATAGTGAAAATGCAAATAACTATTATGGTCGACTAATTGGGGTGCTACAATTGAAGTATCATGCACTTCCAATAAAAAGAATTATTTTGTTTAAATGTGAATAGTTTGATCTGACACTTGATTGGAATGAAAGTGCATGAAAATTATAATATTGTTAAAATCAACCATAAGCATAGGTTTAACAAATGCAAACCTTTCATATTTATCGATGCAAGCTTGTCAAGTGAATTATTTTTCATATCCTAGTTTGCAAAAGGATAAAGTTAATTGGTGGGTAGTATTCAAAATAAAACCTCGCTCTTTTGTTGAAATAAAGGACAAATCTATTATTAAGACATCATTATAAGCTCCATTTCAAGAAGATGTGGAACAAAATTTGCCTTTTATAGAAATTACGAAGGATGTGCCACCAAGAATTTTAAATGATCTGGGTGCATTGTTCATTGAATTAAATGATGAACATGAAGATATTCAGTTTGACGATAAAACAAAGTCGCAATTAGAATTTGATGTATCATAAGATATCATGTCGAAGGTGATATAGAGTATGATAATTCAGAGTAAGTAAAAAATTTCAGTGTATTTAATTTTTAAGTACGTTAATGCACAAATTTGAATAGAAATTTTATTATGTATATATTATTTTAGATATATAATTTTATATGCACATTTAGATGACACGTCGTATACCTAGCGATTCGGGTACACCATATCGAGGCAATATGCCAGATAAAGGATTTACCTATGATCACAGGCCACCTATTCCACCACTTCCACCATCCAGTTCCCTGGCTTCGACGCCTGGACCTCCTTTGGTACCGATTTTGCCTATAGGTTTGACTCCTTCAACTCCATCCCCCACTCAAGATCCTCCTTTAGCTCCATCTACGCCATTAACGTTGGCATATTAAGATGAGGTGTATATAGTGCCTACGCCTAAGTTACGACCTCATATTTATTTACAGCATGAGAGGAATGTAATAATTATTTTTTTATATTTTCTATTTATTTTCTTATTTGTTATCTTATTAATTGTAACACTAACTAATTTCTATTTTTAATTTTGTTCAACTTGTATCCATCTGATAGATGGTCCTGTGCATGCCATAAGATCTTCAAGCAAAAGATTCATCATGATGGCTACACCTGGAAAAAGGTCTCATAGTATGTGAAGACTGTCTACTAGGAGGAGTTCAAGGTAAGTAATATTTATAATTCGAAGTTAAATATTTAAAAAATAAGTTTAGTTTATTTACTTATTTTTTGTGTTTATTTTTTGTACAGAAGCAGTTTCAGTGGGACCATGTGATCGATGCCTTAGTCTAGATAGCCTTTTTAAAAAAGGCTACTTTGAGGTACTTAGATATACTTCATGATTTAAACCATAAGAGCAAGGAGACATGGGTGCCTAATGAGGCCTAAGACCACTAGCAGGCTCAATGGAGTTCTTCACATGCTCAGATTGTGTCTCGCCAATTTAAACAAATGAACTAAGAAAAGAGGTATTGGCTCAGGTCCATCTAGGCACACAGGAGGTCTACCCCACATTCTGAGCATGCTAAACGACTAGTAAGAAAATATTTCACATTTATAAATTACTATTTAATTTTTTATTTAAAGTTTTTATTTTAATTTTTTCTTTTCATTACCTTCATAACAGGCTCGATAACTAGGACTTGAGTTTCATCTCATCAATGTCTTCATGTATACACACACAAACCAATAGACATGAGACCTTCATTAATGCACAGTCCATGGCAGTTAATGTAAGTCCTAATTTACTTATTTTACATTTTATTTTTCATTAATTAATATGCATATATCTCATACTTTACAAAATGCAAGACAATATTCCCAAACATTGTGAGCAGTTGTTGCAGCCACTTCCAGGATCTAATGACCCTCATCAAGTCGACAAACACAAGGTTTTCCTATGGGCATTGGAGGGGTCAAGTGAAGGGTTGGATCTATGGTATGGGTGATTAGGCCCCTCATTTTTATGGTGAGTCCTCAAGTGGCAGCTTTTCTTCAGCTCAACCGCCTTCTGTCGAGGACTTACAGTGAGAGGTCGAGAGATGAGTAGATGAAAGGATCATATCCTATCATGTCCACATCTAGTCTATCGATTCACAAACATGAGCTATGAAGTATTGGCTACACATCGTGTCTTAGTAAACTGGGATACCTCTTTCCTCTCATCTATAAATGCCTATGACACCTGCCTCGCCCCCTTAACCATCGATTATTGTTGTTACTATAATTGTTACTTCTATAACTATTACTTATCCTACATCTGATCCTTATGCCTCTGATGTCACTGATGATCACCTCACCCCAACTCATTCCAAGATAGAACTAGGTCTTTACTATTTATTTTTATGCATTCGCTAAGCATTTTAGAGGAAAATATTGAATTTATAAGCCTCTAAGGGCACACATAAAGGCATCCAGGAACCCCTCTCATTCTCCTTATTCTTCTTCCCTTTCTTTTCTTTCCTTATTTTCAAAACCCAGGAAGTAAGGGTTGTATAACCTTAACTATAGGTTGTACAAAACTCTACCTAGGTTGTACAACACAGTTTGCCTAGTAGTCAATTTTGTAGAAAAGGGGTTTTCTTCCCTCACTTGAATTTCATCTTTTCCAAACTCTTTTTTGTGATGTTCTAGTGTTTTGATAATAGAACAAGGGGAGGTTAAACATCTAAGGATCCTTATTCATCTAAAAAATGAAACATATGAGTGCTTTTTACATGTTTTCACCACTTATTTTCATATGATTCTCCATTCCCTTTTGCTTGTGATTTTGGTATCCTAGTTGTGATTTTTTTTTTTAAAACATTTTAAGGCCATGATCAAAGGAGGAACCTAGGGTTTCAATGATCTTAAGAGTCCCCTTTTGCATGTTTTGGTTCATGTTGGAAGCATGCATATAATGTTTTGGTTATGTGATTCCTCTTTTTAGATTTGCATTCTAACCCTCATTTATGGTTAATAGTGCTATGGATGTCATGCTCTTTTAGAGCTTTATAGGGTGAGGATTTATTAGCCCTATGATCCCTATTTTGATGAGTTTATATGTTAGGCCATTCCATATCCTCTAAATGCCTTGCATTACACGTTCACCTTTTTTCATGTTTATGATTTATGCATTTCTATTATGTGTGCTTGTTGTAGGGATGTGATGTTATGGACTTAGATACATATCTAGGCACCTTTTACATGGGAGCCATAGTAAACATGTGTTAATTCATTCTTTATGCTTTAAGCTTATTTGGTTTGCCTTATGTGTATTTCATTTACTAATTTGTTTTTTTTTTTTTTTTTGTGCATGTTCTTACTTCAATTAGACCATGAATTTGGCCTTGGTTATCATCCTATATTAATTATGGGTAATTATCTTATGTGGATGAGTACATATTTCCCTTTGGCATAATGCATGACCCCCTACTCCCTCTTTGCTGTTTAAATATGATTGAATTGTTGACAATGCATGCTTATCCCCTTTGCCATGATGACACTCACTCCCTTTTTGATGTTTGAATATGGATCAATGGATGACAATGCATGTTTATCCCTTTTGCTATGATGCATGACCCCTTACCCCTTTTGAGTTGATGATTTGATTTATGTAATTGAACCATATTTATATATATGATTAGGGGCATTAATTGGACTAATTAATAACTCGATTAAAATATTAAAAGTGAATGAAAGATACTCAAAGGTTGGATCCAAATATTCGGGCGATTTGGGGGCAACTAAACTCTTCCCTAAGTGGTATGTAATTTTCGAACCCAACCTCTAATGGGGTGAAGATGAAATGAGCCTTATAATTAACTTAGATCAGGTTTAGATTTTACCTTCTCTAGATTCTTGTCTTGACCCAAAGTGGGCGGTTACTCTATATTTCACCCATGGATTGTACCAATGTACTGTCCTGCCTTGGTCCTCCGTTGGCCATAACTTTGGAAAAAGGGTATTCTATTTCGCTTGAGGCCTCATGGATCCCTCGTTGATCTAAATCATATACCATGACTAGGGGTTATTACCAAAGTATGACCCTTCTCCTTTCGATCCCTTGATGATCGATAAAAGGTATGAGTCATAAGCAAGATTCCACTTGTTTGAGTGTAATTGTGAAATTTGAGGTGCTCATAGTGGCGACTCCATTTGGTACTCAAAATTGACTTCATGTTTAATTGCTAGTTTACTTTTAATATTTTAAACTTATTAATGAGTTAGTCCATTGCATTCATGTAGCCACTACACTTCACCACATACATTAAATGCCCTTAGATAAATCGATGGTTCTCCAATCTTAAGTAAGACTTAAGCTCTATTCAAGCTTTGGAGATTATGAGAAGGATTCATCATTCATAAGCCTAATACCTTCGGGTATATTAAATGGGAGATAATGACAACTACTCCTAAGCGTATAAGAGCCATCAAGTATAACAACCCACTCAATGATTAGGCATATGTAAGAGCCAATAGTACCTTGGAATAGGGCACCCCTTTTATTTGCATTTCTTTTTCAAAGAAGAGTGAAAGTTTTCAAAGAACATGGTTAGGTATCCCTAATGTAAGTATAAATATTACCCTATTCCCTTTATATAATTATCCCTCATATGTAAATACTTATGTATTTCCCCTTCCCCATTATGTAAATAATTTTCACATACATCACTCTCTCTTTAAAGAGATTATTCTCCTTGCTTGTACATATTTCTTTCAATAATGTAAAAGATTTTTTTCCTTTTAGTGCCTTTATGTATATGTTTTATCCTAGCTCTAACTCTTCTAGATTTCAGGCAACCCCTTGCATTTTTTACCTCATGATGGTATAAGAATGAGACCACACCTGGGAAAGAGCCACTAGACCTCATGTGTTGGAGGGATAAGGTTGGAAGGATCTTCGACAAAATGACTTATACATATCATGCATACATGCATCAATTATCTATTCATGCATCATTCTAATAACCCTTGTCTTACAACCATCATAGCTCCATCCAAACCTTTGTGGAAGAGAAGGGGAAATAGACTTGCTATAAAAAGTAAGACTCCTAGTCCTTGCTAGAAAGTCAACCCGATTATAGAGCCAACCATACCACTAAAGATCTTGGATAGAGTGATGGCCAACTTCAATCGTAAGATGGAAGAAAGGATTATCAACGAAGTCAACAGGCATGTTAATAAGATTTTGAAAAGGATGAGGCCTCTACTAATAGGATTGACAAAGGGAAAGAACCAATGGAGGCACCCTAACTTATTGTGATTAGTGATGACTTATTTAGGATGAAAGAGGACCATAAAAGCAAGTTGCCAAAGAAGTGGGAAGTACAACTACCATTTTGGATAAACCCATAGAGAGTGAGAAAGAGAGTAATTTGTTTGATGACTTTGCCAAGCAGTTGGAGAAAATATAGAAGGCCTTAGGTGCTAAAGGTTAGGAAAAGAGAACAAGCATTGATGAATTGCTAGCTCACAAGCCTTAGAAGCTATCGACTAATTTTGGTATGCCAAAGCTTCCTAAATTCACAGGGATTCATAATGCTAGGAACCATTTAATTCATACTTGCTAGTCATGAAGGCATCTAAGGTTCTGATAGATACCATGTTAGAACTTTTTGAGTTGTCATTAGAAGTGTCCACAAAGACATGGTACTTCAAATAGCCAAAGACTGCTAGATAAGATTAAAAGGAACTGACATAAGCTTTTGAAAAACACTATATGTGTAATTCAAATATAGAGGTCACATTACAAGACTTGGAGTTTTAAAGTAAAAGATTGGTGAGAGCTTTAATAATTATATCAGGAGATGAAATAATATGGCTTCAGAGTTGAACACATGACCTACAAAGAGAGATAAAGTCATAATGATTGTAAAAGGGGCTCTACCTAGCATTGGCACTAGAATTTGGGGAATATTAGTTATAAACTTTGAAGACCTTTATGAAGTGGGTTTGTTTGTTAAAGAGCTAGAATCTGAGTAGAATATATAGTATGGGGGAAGGAGAAGTGCCTCAACTCAACCTCAAACCGAGGGAAACCAGAGAACTTATGTTAATATGGTAAAAACACCATGATAGTTTACTATCTAGGTATGCCATTATCTAAGGCATTTGAGAGGTTATAGAAGAAAGGAGTACTGAAGCCTCTAGCATTGAGACCACTTCTTAATCCGTTACCTAAGGGATATGAAGCTAATGCTTACTACGCTTTTCACCAGGGAGCATGTCACAACATTAATGATTGTTATGGGCTGAGATATGAGATTTAGGATCTCATCGATAACAAGATGATTGTCTCATTAAATTCTAGAAGACCTAGCATTAGAGGAAACCCTCTCCCAAATTATTATAATGTTCCTCCCTAACTCAAGAGCCCTTTATAAGATTATAGGATTCCTAAGAAAATTATTACTACCACTATCGAGCAAGTTATAAAGGAGGTTTCAATTGTTTACACTATTAATCCATGGGAAAGCTTAGATGAGGAGACAGAGTAGGTGCAAAGGAGAAGAATGATTCAGTTATAGGAGGAGAGTGACGAAGAAAAATAAATTAAGTAGGTGAGCCATATGACACGTATCCAGAAATACTACCCTGATAGAGAAGTCCCTATTTACGGCCCTTGACAGGGGTAATGCTGGATGTAAAAGTGGGGGCAACAGACCATCATGTAGCCTATGCAGTGGTGCCCTATCTCCCATGTTGTAAGATAAAACCCTTGATTAATATGTGTTAAGGGAAGGCCTAAATAGCTGCCTTTGACAAAGGAAAACTCCCTATGAGTGCTCTGACCATCTAGAACCTATATGGGGTACTGGTAAAAGATAGTTGCTCTCTTGACATATAGAGTAAAGCCACAAAAAGATCTACACCATTAAGATTCCTCACCCAAAATAGACTCATGGGCGGGCACTATGGGACGAGTCACTTGTCTAAGCCCTCGCATTAATGGAAGATGCGCTGATCGAGGTACCACCCTCGAATGGAGGGCCCTACCATTAGACGATAACCGAATGAGACACCCTCATACTCTACCACCTCTAAGGGCCACATCTCTAGGGGACCCCTCCAATCAAGACACAACAACAATAAAGATGGAAAACCATTGCGAGTATAAAGCCAAATCATGAAAAAATTGATAATTATAACTCACATAATTTTATTTGTATATGGAGAAGTACCTAGCTTAAGGTGATCATGTTTAGGCAAACATGCCTAGAAATAATAAAGGACTCGGCGTAAGACACGATGCCTTATCTCACGAAATAAGGGTAACTACTGTCCACGTCATCCTCAACGTCTAACTCTTCTAACAAGCCCAGCTCGACATCCCATGCTTGTCGATAGAGATAGTGTGAATCTCAAAGCAACCAAAATAAAATTAAGGCACAAAAAGGGAGATAAAAGACACTTATGATGAGAACTCTCTATGCACCACACATATATTTCATGCCTCAGGGAACACTAATCAAAAAATCTATAAAGGTAGACTAATGTTGCAAACCCCTAGTCAAAGTGGTGCAGCAGGCCTAAAGCCTCACACACTAGCAACAAGCAGAGCTTGGCCACATAAGAGGCACTCCAGAATAAAACTCTCGATAGCACATGCAATAGGAAACAACGCGCATGTCGAGCAACAACCTTGCTAGAAATGTTATCAGTGACTTGAGGTGTGCCAGTCCATATGCTAGATCTCGCAATAGTCCTACTTCCCTTGATCATGGGAATGCAACCCAATACCCTCAACAAGTAGTCCCTCTGAAGCACTAGCTCATGTGTCCCTAAATCTGTGGGTAAGGGAATATCCACCAATCGTAGTCTTATTAAGAAGGTAAAGTCTCCTAGTGTAAGCATTACCTTGTTGATTAGAGGAAAATGCATGTTGTCGTTGAATCCTTGGGATATGATTTAGGTGTTTTAATTCCTATTGAAAGTATTATGATTATAAACAAAGTATGTAGAACTTATGCAAGTGGGTGGTATTGTATTACCTGCAAATTCGATATTGATGAACTTTAAGAAATTTGATATTATTCAAGTAATGGAATATTTAGCAAAACATCATGCAATTTTAGATTGTCATAATAAAGAATTGATGATCAAATCTTCAGGATAACTAAATGTTATATTTGTTAGGGAGCGCAAAACTGTTTCAACTTATTTAATCTTAGATATTCAAGCTTTTCAACTAATCGAAGAAGGTTGTGATGCATTCCTAGTAAGCATGGTGAACATTAGTGTTCTTAGTTTGGGTTGGGTAGATATTCCTATAGTGAGAGAGTTTCCAGAAGTATTTCTTCATGACTTATTGTGTTTGCCTCCACATAGAGAAGTTGATTTTAATATTGAGACCTTACCAAGAGTGTCACCTATTCTATTGCACTATATCAAATGGTAGTAGTGGAATTGCAAGAATTAAAGAAAAAATTAGAAGCGTTGTTGCAAAAAGGTTTCATTTGACCTAGTACATCTCTTTTGGGGGCACCAATGTTATTTGAGAAGAACAAGATGGGAGTATGTGATTTTGTATTGATTATAGGCAACTAAATCGAGTAACAATAAAGAATAAATATCCCTTATCAAGAATTGATAATTTGCTTGATCAACTTTAGGATGCAATAGTATTTCCAAAATTTGATTTGAGATATGGGTATTAGCAGTTGAGGTTTACTGAGCCAAAAATTTGAGATATGGTTACTATGAGTTCCTTTTATGCCTTTTGGGTTAACTAATGCGCCAAAAAAATTTATGGCATTAATGAATTGTACCTTCCAGCAATATCTTGATTAGTTTATGATTGTGTTCATTGATGACATTCTCATATACTCACAAAATCATGTGGAGCATTGGCAACATTTGACATTGTCATGTACTCACAGTTATATGCCAAGTTGAACAAATTCGACTTTTGGATGGAATAAGTGGTTTTTTAAAGCATATTGTGTCCAGACATGGTGTTCAACCTAATACAGCTAAAGTTAAAGCCCTTTTGGAGTAGGATCCACCCAAAAATGTATCAGAGGTACATAGTTTTCTTAGGTTGGCTGGTATTATAAACGATTTGTCAAAGGATTCTCCATTATTGTTAGGCCATTGACAAAATTATTGCAAAAAAATGTGGCATTTAAATGGTATGATCAATGTTAGCAAAGTTTTGAGGAACTAAATAAGAGATTGACCATGACACCAATTTTGACATTGCAATTAACAAATGGTGGATTTGTGGTGTACACTGATGCATCAGAACATGGGTTAGGTTGTGCATTGATGCATCATGGAAAGGTGATAGCTTATGTTTGACGATAGCTAAGACCTCATGAGCTAAATTATCTTACACATGACTTAGAGTTGGCAACCATTGTCCATGACTTGAAAATTTGGAGGCATCATTTGTGTAGGGAGACATTTCAGATTCTAACAAAATATAAAAGCTTGAAATATATTCCAACATAGAGAGAATTAAACCTAAGGCAAAAAGATGGGTAGAATTGTTAAAGGATTATGATTGCACTATTGACTATCATTTGAGTAAGGCTAATGCTGTTGATGATTCAAAAAGCCTTAAATGTTGTTGCTAGTATGGTCGGTTATAATTTGACATCTTTGGTTAATCTTCGTGTTTTAAATGTTAAATTTGAGATTGAGAATGTAACAACTTTAATGGTTGAACTTCAGTTAAAGCCTGTAACAAATGATAAAATTAGAGAAGTTCAGAGGAATGATCCATATTTGCAGAAATACTATTGAAGAAGCAAGAAGGTAAGATGACTAATTTTTAGATTAGAGATGGGATGATAGCGATGGGTAGTCGAGTTTGTGTACCAGATGTTGATGTTTTGTGATCAGAGACTATGCAGGAGGTATACAATTCATTTTTGGTGGTCATCGATGAAGAAAGATATAGCTGAGTTTGTATCAAGATGTTTAACCTACAAATAGATTAAGGTAGAACATCAAACACTGGCAATTAAGTTGTATCCTTTATCTATTCCTGTATGGAAATGAGAGAAAATTTCAATGGATTTTATTATCAGTTTGCCTCAGACATAAAAAAGGCATAATGTTATTTGGGTTATTATAGATAGACTCATAAAATTTGTACACTTATTTCCTATATGACAAACATATTCACTCCATAGATTGGCTAAAAATATATGTTGCTGAGATTATGAGATGACATGGCATTCCTATTTCTATTGTGCTAGATAGAGATCCTCGATTCACTTCTTATTTTTGTAATAGCTTATTAAATACCTTGGGCACTTATTTGAATTGTAGCACTACTTTTCACCCACATACTGATGGTTAATTAGAAAAGACTATTCAAATATTAGAGGATCTAATGCAAGATTGTATGTTAGAATTCAAAGGCAATTAGGATGATCATTTTCCATTAATGGAGTTCATATATAATAATAGACATCAATCCAGTATTGCTATGACACCATAGCTTTATATGGCATGAAATGTAGAAGTCCAATTTGTTAGGATGTTGGAGGGATGAGATAGTTAGAGGATCCTCAGATGGTACGAGATCTAGTGGCCAAAATCCAAGTAGTCAGAAGATGTTTGCAAGTTGCTCAATAAATGCAAAAAGTGTATGTTGATATACATAGATGAGAAATATAATATCAAGTTAGAGATAAAGTATTTTTGAAGGCTTCACCATGGAAAGGCATTATTAGGTTCGACAAATAGGGAAAGTTGAGTCCAAGGTACATTGGGCCATATTTGATCATAGAGAGAATTGGGCCTTAGCATATCAATTGCATACCAATAGAATTATCTTAGATACATGTTATGTTCCATGTTTCCATGCTCTGAAGTTATCGATATGATCTTAGCCATATATTATTAGAACCAAAGATTGAATTATCTAATGATATGACTTTTTAGGAAGAACTAGTTGAAATTCTTGATCAACAACTAAAATAGTTAAGGAATCAAGTGATACCTATGGTTAAGGTGAGATGGAGCCATCACTTACCTAATGAGGCCACTTGAGAAGTAGAGGTGAGACAACAATATCCCTATCTATTGTAAAGTTCTAGTAAGTACAATTTTGAGGATGAAATTTCTATAAGAGGGGGAGAATTATAACATCCTCAACCCAAATCATATGTATTTTAATTATGTTATATTTTAATATATGCATCACATGGTATATGCACGACAATAACACTTACATTATTGCATTTGAATATGAATATGATGTTTGCATAGTAGCATGGCAAATTGTCATATGTTATGTGTGTGTGTGTGTTATAGTATTTTAAATAATGGTGTTTTGGAACTTATTAAAAGCATAAGGAGCATATGGGGATTAGTAGATAATAGATGTGATGAACGAGTGAAAAAGAGGGACTAAAAGTGGAAAATTAAGCTTCCAACCAATAAGAACAAGCCATCATGATTTTGTCTTACTAAGGTAGGTATACAAATGAAATTTGTATTCCTTTATGAGCATATTAGAGAGGAAAAAACATGAGGAGGTACAATAGAAGAAAGATAGCAAAGAAAGAAAGAAAGGAGAAGGAGAAGAAGAAGAAGAAGGAGGAAGAGGAGGAGGAGGAGGAGAGGAAGAAAAATTGAGTTAACTAGGAAGAATCTTGAGGTTTTCTAGATTTGGTGAAAGGTATGTGATTTCATATTTATTTTCCCTTGAAATTCTCCTCCATGGAATGTTAATCATGAGCAAATATTGGGAGTTATAAAGTAATTATAGTTAGGATTCATGTGGAGAAGTAATTGATAGTAATATGAGTTGAATTCCTTCAATTCTATTTTCAGGGTAGACTGTTGTGCCCATGATTTCATAACCATAGAAGATGAATTAGGCAAAGTTCAAAGCATTAAAGTTGTATGTTTGTGCCTCACCTAAGTTCTTGTAAAATACTTTTTCTAAATAAGTTGTGTGCAAAGAGATATGGCCCCTTGATTGTAACTAGTTATTGTTGAAACCTACTCAACTCTCAGTTCTATTTTCTAATGACTTCGTGGGGTTAGAATAGGAATTTAGTGAAGTGAAAAATATTAAAGTTGTAGAATTATATCTTATACAAATGCATGTAAAGTAGTTTTGCTTGATATTTTGTGTGCTAAGAGATATGGCTACTTGATTAGGGATGATCCTGAACCTGCTCATGCCTGCTAAGTCTACAATTTATCATTTCATTTGAAGACCTTAGAAGTTGAATTGGAGCATGTGTGAGACATGATAAATGTTCATTTATATGTTAAATAATTGGACATAAATTGGTTTTTAAATTGTATTCCTATGTTTTGAGATACAACTAAGTTTAATGGACTGTTTAGTTTATAATTGCACTGAAAACATGGCAAATTTATAAAATTGACCATAAATTACATAGTGCATATTTTGGACTGAATTTTTGATATGTTGTACCCATATATATCTAGTTCAATTAATAAAGGAATTAGGTCATTTGGATTTATGAGGCAAAAGTAATTATAAAAATAGTCTACCAAGTTCATAATATTTTACTAGAGCATATATGCACAACAAGATGAAAATCTTGCATTATCATCGTTGATTGATTTGGTGCATTGAAATAGATCCTTGAGGCATTAAAGTTAATATTGGGAATAAGCCAAAACCATTCATGACTTAATAGCTTGAAGGAAGAGGTAAGTAAATAACTAATGGTACTAAACATATTATTGGTTAAATGCTATGAACAAATACTCAATGGAATTAAATGTTGTTAATGAGATGATATTGATGAATACATTGATGAAAGGATTGTTATACTTTTAAATTATTTACTTTTATGAGATGTTGATGAACTATGACTCGAGAATGAAAGTATGTTGTGATATGATTTGCCAAAGTTTATGGGTGTTGTTATTAGTCATTATATTGCTAGAATCTTGTTGGATTTATAGGTGATTTATTTAAAAATTGCTACTTGACGTTGTTATGCAAGAAACAAATACGATAATCTGTGTGACAACAACAGTTGATAGCCTATGTGGCAACCAAATATGATAACTTATGTGGCAACAACATTTGATAGCCTGTGTGGCAATGATATCTATACCCTGTGTGGCAACCAAATATGATAGATTGTGTGGCAATAACATTTGATAACCTATGTAGCAACAATATATAACAGCTTATGTGGCAATGACATTTGATTGTCTATGTAGCATTTTAGTGTAAAAATTATTTTTTTCGTGCATGGATATGATGATGAGTTATTTATATTTAAATGTTTGTTATGTTATTTGTGATTGAAGTATCACTATGTGTTTACTTACTGAGTATATAAGCTCACTCCTTTACATTAAATTTTCTTTTAGGAATGGTAGACTAAAGATTGCATCCAATTTGCATTTTGAAGTTGTTGTCTAGCAATCTGATAGAGGTTGGGCCAATATGTAGTATATTAGTATTTTGGTTTGTTTAACCATGTATATTTTGTTGTAAATAGTTACTATGTTATGAAACAAGATACATAGTGTGAAAAATAAATGAAGGAAATGGGACATCATAAAATAAGGTCTTTTAATGACAATGGATGTCATGAGAGAATTTTAATGATGTTCTGTCACTTTCGTATTCCATATCTTACGAATGAGTTAATGCACCTACTTTTGAAATGATTGGTTAATGGGACATTACAAAACTCCTCTTAGATGTCAAACATCTCGTCATCACAGTACTCAGCCATGATAATCACCTTAAAAAGCTAACTTGGCCTAAGAAATAAGTCTAAGACTTTGAGAGAGAGAAGGACGAGAGAGATGAGGAATAGTGCAAATAAAGAGGGTAGCTTTCAAAAGGGTTTATATAGGGGGCTAGGGTTGTACAACCCTAGTTGGTTTGTCTAGACCTTAGGTTTATACAACCCTTGGATGGGTTGTATAACACTTTTATAGTAGGCAGGCCCAAATTAGGCCTTGTGAGCCTACCTCACCTTCCAACCTATCTAACCTTATTCCCTTCTTAGCCCACAAAAAACCAACTTTGCCTCTTTTCAAGCCTAATGACACTAAAACTACTAAAATACCTTTAGCTTCGCAAAGAGCCATGAAGCACCAAAATATCTTCAGCTTCCTAAAGAGCCATAAAGCAAAAAGAAAATTACCAAAATATCCATAGCTTCCTAAAGAGCCATGAAGCATCAAAATTACCAAAAAAACATCTAACTCTTCAAAGAGCACTAGAGAGGCTAAAATTACCAAAATGCCCTTATTACTTTTAGAGCACCTAAAAAACACTTCAAGCTTCATGATTCAATCCAAGCCATCAAAATGCCCTTTAATGACAAACTTGCCCCCTTTGAGGCCTCAATAATACTTTGAAAAGGAACTACCTTATCCTAGAAATAGAAAAAAAAACCATGGAAGCACTTCCTACAACATTTGGGCTAAAATGAAGAGAATCAAAATATATATCAGAGGTCTGCTAAGAAGGTTAATTCTAGTACATGCCAGAGGGTCGCTGGAAGAAGATATCTAACCTTGGTACTTGTTAGAGGGTTGTTAAAAAGCTTAGTAGTTGTTAAGGAGATAAGATCCAGTACTTATTAGAGGGTTACTAAAAGGTGAAATTCAACCTTTATACTTATTAGAGGGATACCAAGAAGCTTAATACTTGCTAGAGAACTGCTATGAAAATCAACATTAGTACTTACCAGAGGGTTACTGGGAGGTGAAAGTCAACCTTGGTACTTGCTAGAAGGCTGCCAAGAAGCTTAATACTTGTTAGAGGGTTGCTGAAAGGTGAAATTCAACCTTGGTATTTGCTAGTGGGTTGCCAAGAAGATTAGTATTTGTTAGAGGGATGCTAAGGAGAACCACCTTAGTACTTGCTTGAGAGCTGCTGATGAATGTTCAAAGCACCTAGTACCTTATAAAAAAGTTACTAGACTAGAACCACTTTAGTACCTACTTAAGTGTTGTTAAAGAGCTACTAGAACTACTTTAGTACCTACTTAAATAGGTGTTAAAGACTCATATCCCTGGGTATCCTTGCTAATGTTTACATTATATATTTTGTTTTGTTGAGACTTATTCAAACAACCAGTTATCAAATGTTATTTTTTAAGTCCTACAAAGCAAAGGTAAATTATAAGTATTAGATTTTATACCTCTGGATACAAAAGCCCGATGATCAAAATCATTAAACCTATCTTTAAAATGAAAGGGGAATTACCAAAGAATTAGATGAGAGGCCCTAAGAAACCTTAGCAAAACACAGAACCAAGTCTAAGATCAAACTAAAAGTAACCTGTCAGGCTAAATGGGTTATACAACCCATCAAGCATGGTTGCATAACCCATAAACCAAGGATGTATAGTTATGAATAAGGTTGTACAACCTACTTTAAAACCCTAATTTTAAGAACATTCTAGAACTAGGCCCCCCTTTAAAACCCAAAGTTGCACAACCTAGACAGAGGGATGTACAACCTATACTTGGTGGTATAGCCTACGTGCAAACCCTAATTCTACAAAGTTCATCTCTTTCTTTGTGATTAGGCACGTCCATGGTGTAACCAAAACCATTTTTAGCCCTAAGCACCCATCTATTATCTATAAATACCTCCTCATTTCAAGAGGGGAAAAAGGCTTGGATAACCCTAAGGTTACTCTACCAAAATCCACTCTCAAGCATCCCTTCAACATAGAAAACCTAAACTCTACCTCACCATAACTCATTTCAAGGTAGAACTAGATCTTTGCTCTTCATTTTTATGCATTCCCTAAGCATTTTGGTGGAAAATATTGAACTTGTGAGCCTCTGAGGGCATAAAAACACATAAAGGCATCAAGGAACCCCCTCATTCTTCCTTTTTTTCTTCCCCTTTTTTCTTTTTTTGTTTTTAAAATATAGAAAGTAGGGGATGTACTACCTTACTATAGGTTGTACAACCCTCTACTTGGGTTGTGCAACCCTTATAGTCGGTTGTACAACCCAGTTTGCTTGGTAGTTTATTTTGTAAAAAATGGGCTTCCCCCGCACAAATTTCATCTTTTCCAAACCCATTTTTTATAATGTTCTAGTGTTCTAATAATAGAATATAGGGAGGTTAAACATCTAGGGATCCTTATTCAATCATTTTAGGGCAGTGATCAAAAGAGGAACCTAGGGTTCCAATGATCTTGATAGTCCCCTTTTGCATGTTTTGGTTCATTTTGAAAGCATGTGAATAGTGTTTTGATTACGTGACTCCCCTATTTGGATTTGCATTCTAACTCCCATTTTATGGTTAGTAGTGTTATTAATGCCATGCTCTTTTAAAGCTTCATATGTTGAGGATTCATCAACACTAGGATCCCTTTTATGATGAGTTTCTACCTTAGGCCATTCCACATCCTCCAAATGCATTCCATTGTATGTTCACATCTTTTCATGTTCATGATTAATACATTTTGATTCTATATGCTTGCTCAATAGTTATGTGGAGATGTGATGTTATCAACCTATATGCATATTGAGGCACCTTTTGCATGAGAGTAATGGTAGCATGTGTTATATTCATTCTTTGTGCTTTAAGCTTATTTTGTTTGCCATATGTATATTTCATTTGTTAACTTATTCTTTTTTTTTTTTTTTTGCATAGGTTCTTACTTGAGTTAGACCATGAATTTGGTCTCAGTCATCATTCTATATTGATTATGGGTGATTATGCTTGTGTGGATGAGCGCATTCTCCCCTTTTCTATGATGCATGACCCCCACTCTCTCTTTGATGTTTGAATATGGATGAATGGGTGACAATGCATGCTTATCCCCTTTGTCATGATGCATGACCCCTACCCCTTTTAAGTTAAGGATTTGATTTGCCTAATTGAACTATGTTTAGATGTATGATTAAATGCATTAATTGGACTAATTGACAATTTAGTTAAAATATTAAAAGTGAACCAAAGATGCTTAAAGGCCATATGCCAATATTCGTGTAGTTTAGAGGTGTCTAACCTCTTCCCTAAGTTGTTTCCAATTTTCGAACCAAATCTCTAATGGGGTAAAGACGAAATGGGCCTTCTAATTGACTTAGATTAGGTATAGATTTTGCCTTCTCTGAATTCTTATCCTGACCAAAGTTGGGTGTTGATTCCATATTTCACTCAGGGATGATACTAATGTATTATCCCACTTTGGTCTACCATTGGCCACAACCTTAGAAAAAAAAAAGGCTTTTATTTTATGTAAGTCCTCATGGATCCCCTATTGATCTAAATTGCGTACCATGACTATGAGTTATTACTAAAGTATCACCTTCATTTTTCAATCCCTAGATGATCACTAAAAGGTAAGTGTCACAAGTAAGATTCCTATTCGTTCGTGTGAAATTTGAGGTGTTCACTATTGCTTACTTCTTCTTTAAAGATAACTTGATAATAATCCATACACTCTAACCTTGATTCTATTCATGCCAAAATCTCCTCCAATTAACCCATGAGAGGTAGAGATGGAGTATGAATGGAGGCCCCTCCCACAGGCATATCTAGTGGTGCAATACCTTTTTCATCACTCCCTTCCACTTAAGCATCTCAGATATGCATAGACTTAGTACCCTTTTTCTTAATAATGCCAATGTAAAGTATATTCTTATAAGATAAATAATAATCACCTTTAGCTTTAGTAAGATAAGCTACAGAGGTAGGGCCATAAATTCTCAAATAATGTGCAAAGATGGTTACAAACCCACCAACAAAAATACCCCTGGTATCTCTCTTAGTAACCATCCTCATATGATGAATGACCCACCATGTGATGTTAATGGAATTATCAAATTGCATGAACCATAAAATAATAATTCAATTTGATTAACTACCTCAGTGCTCTCAGCTCTACCTATTATCGAATAAAAAGGTAACGATGCATGTACCTCAAAGATGTCTCTTTAATTTTTAAAATCTTACTCATTTGTGCTTTATAATGGGATATGCCACCCAAAGAAATCCATACTTCTTGGTTGTCAAAATCCTTAGGAAAATCAAAAAAACGCATTATTATTGAGTTGAAAAGCCTATGCAACTTTGCTTGAAGAAAATGCATATGGTTTATTGAACAATTAGAACGAAATAGTGCCAAAAAGATAACATCCCTCATTCTTTTAAATTCAACATGCAAACTAGCAAGGAATTTTAGAGCAAACTCTCTATAAGAAAAGGTGTGAAGCTTAACAAATTGCTCCATTTAAAGGACCTTATTGTGTTCTTAGAGCTCATCAAGTAAACCCATATTTGCTAGAGGAAGATAGGTCAATTAAAGAGTATAACATACCTAGTTTTGTGTTCATCTTTCCTAAATGTATCACCAATGGTAGGATTAGAACTTAAGGAACCAAGTTTTCGTTTAACAAGGTTCTTAAGCCATTTAGACATGATGGAAATTAGGATTAAAGGTTATGGGAGAGCGCAAGATCATGCATTGAGGGCATGCATTCTAGACAAAATCAACTATGTTAGAATAACGAGGGCATATGACAGTGTCACATGGTTGTGTGTTCTAAAAAGTTGCAAGAGTTTGGGTGCGAAAGGTGTATGGTTATGCACTTTAGGGATATGGTCATGCATAGGCACGCACAATCATGTAGTTATGGCATTCAATTTGATTTACTACTGTCTGAATGCCTTCTTTTGATGCATGGTCATGCGATAAGGTTGTGTGTTCTTCTATGGGACTATTTTGTGAAGATTTATCATCCTAATGGCCAAGGGTCTTACCCCTTCTGACCATACACTCATCTTAACAACTTTTGCACTAAAATTAACACAAAAGCACAAGAAAACATGATAAATTCAAACCAAACACAAAGAGCATAATAAGATGGCATAAGGACCAATATAAAAAGCAAAAGAAGTGTGAAAGAAAATTCCCTTAAAGTTAATTGAAGTTGTAAAAGGTCTTACCCCCTATGACCATACACTCATCTTAACAAATTTTGAAACTAAAATTAACACAAAAGCACATAAAAACATGATAAATTCAAAAAAGAACATAATAATATGGCATAAAGATCAATATGAAAAGCAAAAGAAGTGAAAGAAAATTCCTTTAAAGTTATTTGAAGTTATAGTTATCAAGTTCCCTCGAGCTTAATCATATAAAATCATATACAAATAAAAGAAAACATCAAAAGAAAAAAAAAATCAAAGAATAAAAGATCAAACACATAAAGAAAGATAAAGATAAAATGTAAGGGATTACCCTAAGAATATGTTATTTTAAGGTCTTTAGCTTGACCTTTGTGTTTGGCATTTATGTTTAGGCATGTGGGAGATATAAAGTCTTCCCCTTTTGTGTTATATCTCCTTCATAGTATGGCTTCAAATGGTGGCCATTAACCTTAAGGATATTTCCTTTAGAGTTTAAAATTTCAATGGCACCATGAGGATAGATTTTGACTATGATAAATGGTCCTAACCATCTAAACTTGAATTTGCCCAAAAACAGATGTAACCTTAAGTTAAAGAATAGCACTTTTTGTCCTTCCTTAAACTCTTTGCGCAAGATATGACTATCATGCCAACATTTGGTTTTCTCCTAGTAGATTCGATTGTTCACATAGGCTTGAAACAAAGTGATTCAAGTTCATTTTGTTAAATTTCACCAGTAAGAAGTCAAAATTCAAAGATTTGAGTGTGTAATAAGTCCTATGCTCTAATTTTATGGCAAGTGGCAAGCTTTCCCAAATGCTAAATGGTAAGAAGCAGTACCAATCAATGTCTTATAACTAGTTTTATATGTCCAAATGCATTAAGAAGCTTTAAAGACCAATTTTTCCTTTAAGAGTTGATGGTCTTCTTTAGAATTTACTTAATTGCCCAATTAGATACCTCTACTTAGCCAGTTGTTTAAGGATAGTATGGCATTACTATCTTGCCATTTACCTCATACCTTTTTAATAATGACTCAAATTTTCAGTTGCAAAAATGTGACCCTCCATCACTAATGGTTGCATATGGGGTTCCAAAGGTTGTGAAGATATGCTTCTTTAAAAAATGGATCATCATTTTAGCATCATTGGTTAGGGTTGTCATGGCTTCTAGCTACTTAGGAATGTAGTCAACCATCACTAAAATACGTTGGTTCCTAAAGGATTTTAGAAAGGGTCCTATGAAGTCAATTTCCTAAACATGAAAGAGTTTAACTGCAATCGTGGAGTTTAATGGCATTTCATTCCTTTTATAAATATTAATTGTTCTTTGTCACCTACCATAAGACTTGAAAAAAGTAAAAGAATCAATAAATAATGAGGGTCAAAATAAATCATCTTTGTAGTACCTTAGCCACGGTCCTAGAAGGATGAAAGTGTCTTTCAAATTCTCGTGTATGGGAATGAAGTAGAATATCTTCCATCTCCTCGTTCAATATGCATCTCCTTATAATTCTATCGACATACTCCTTAAATAGATAAGGCTCTTCCTAAAGTAGAATGTAAAAGGATGTAAAAAATTTTTCATTTGATGGGAATTAAAATCATTTGGAATAATGTTGCTTATAAAATAATTAACAAAATCAGCATACCAAGGAGTTTGGAAAGCTTTTAGAAGGAAGAGTTGCTCATCTAAAAAGGTCTCATTGAGAGGAATGCTTTCTTATTCCTCTTGTATATGCTCTAGAAAGAGAGATGATCGACAACCAAATTTTTTAACCCTTTCTTATCTTTAATCACTAAGTCAAACTCTTGGAGCAATAGAATTGGTCATATAAGCCTTGGCTTTGCATCCTTCTTGTCTAGTAAATAATGAATAGCTACATGGTCAGTATAAATAATTACTTTAGAGCTAGGTAAATAGGATCAAAATTTATCAAAAGTGAAGACTATTGCTAATAACTTTTTTTTCTATAATGGTATAATTGATTTGGGCCTTATTGAGGGTTTGATTGACATAGGATATCACATGGAGTTTCTTATCCTTCCTTTGCCCTAAAATAGCTCTTGTGACATAGTCACATGCATTGCATATCAACTCAAATGGCAAGGACGAATCTGGTTTGGTCATAATAGGAGCATAACTGAGTTTCTTCTTTAATCTATGAAAAACATCTAAATAATTATTAATAAAGTCAAAATGGACATCTTTGGCTAAAAGATCATAAAAGCATTTAGAAATTTTTGAAAAATCCTTGACAAAGCTTTTATAAATCATTTCATGTGTTAGAAAATTCATTATGTCATTCATGGATATTGGAGGAGGTAGTTTTTCTATGACTTAGATCTTTCCCTTATCTACTTCAATGCCTTCAAATGAGATATTATATCCAAACACAATACTTTCATGTACCATGAAATGACACTCTTCCTAATAAAGCATAAGATTGGTTTCTTTATATCTTTGTAATACCCTATCAAGGTTAGCTAAATTATCATTAAAAGAATCAAACATAGAAAAGTCATCCATGAATATCTCAGCCATTTTCTCCATCATCTCAAAGAATATAGTCGTCATGTATCTTTGGAAAGTGGCCAGTGCATTACATAGCCCAAAATAAGCAAAAGTACCATATGGGCATGTGAATGTCATCTTCTATTAATCCTTCGATGCTATTTGAATTTGATAGTAGTCTGGGTACCCATCAAAGAAGCAATAGTACATATGCCCTATAAGTCTTTCTAATATTTGATCAATAAAAGGTAAAGGAAAGTGATCCTTACGGGTTACCACATTTAAGTTCCTATAGTCGATGCATTCTTTCCACCCTATCATGGTTTAATAGGGATAAGCTCATTGTTTTCATTAGTTATAACTATCATCCCCTCTTTTTAGGAACTATTTAAACTTGACTAATCCATTGGTTATCGAAAATAGGGTAGATGATTGTCGCATCTAATAATTTCACCACCTCCTTCTTAACTACCTCTTTCACATTAGGGTTAAGCCTCATTTGGTGTTCTATGGTTGGTTTATGATTGTTCTCTATCAAAATATTATACATGAAAAGTGTAGGAATACTTATCTAATATCTGTTATAATCCATCCCAAGGTTCTAATCATATTCCTCAACACCCTCAATAATTTTTACCTTTGTGTTTATATGAGCTCATTAAAGATGATAACCAAAAGGGTGTTAACATTCCCCAAGAATGCATACCTAAGGTGACGAGGTAAGGGCTTAAGCTTAAGTTAAGGAAGTTTAATAATGGAAGATAGTGTTATCTAGAGGTATTTCTAATAATCCAAAGGCTCAATAAAAGAAGAATAAGAGTCATTGCATACCTCAAAAGTCAGAGTATTTATCTCTATTGTGCTTTCAACTTCCCCATTCTCTAACTTTACCATAATTACCTTTCCAAGATTGAGAGTCTTTTACTCTTCTTTGAAAACTTCTTTAGCGCATTCTTTAATAATGTTGATTCGTAGACACCTTTCATCTTTTATAAACTTTCTAATGGCTTTATACATATTATACAATACTTCCTCATCCCCGACTCTTAAGGTAAATGTTCCTTCTCTAACATCAGCTAAACCACCACCGAAAGAATGGTCATCCCAAAAGTAATGGAATTTCCCTATCCAGTTCCATATCAAAAACCATAAAAGTCTACCTGAATTATGAACTTATCCACTTTGATGAGCACATCCTCCATTATCCCTTTTGGATAAATGATGGAATGGTTCGCTAGTTGAAAAGACATCTTAGTTGTCTTCATCTCACTAATACCTAATTTTTTAACAATAGATAAAGGCATTATATTTATGCTAGAGCCAAGATTATAAAGAGATTTTTCAAAAAAACATGACCAATATTACAAGGTATAGTGAAACTCGCTAGATCTTCTCTTTCTAAAAGGTAATTTATTAAGTAGGATGGCACTACACTCCTCAATCAAAGTAATTTGCTTGCATTCTTCTAATATGTTCTTTTTCTAGAACACATCCTTCATGAACTTTGCTTATTTTGGCATTTGGGCAAGTGATTCCATGAATGGTATATTATTTAAATCTTTTTTAGAATATCTAAGAATTTTGCAAATTGTTTGTCCATCAAATTTTGCTTAAGCCTTGAAGGAAAAGTAATAGGAGGTACATACAATTTCACTTTTTCTTTAGGTTTGTCCTCTTTGATTGGCTATTCTTCTTTACCTCATTCTCTATCGCATATGGAAGTTCCTTACCACTTCTTAAAGTGATGGCTTTTACTTGGTCTTTTTGGTTAGTTTTGGAATTTCTAAGTAAGGTACCTTGGGGTTTAATGTTACTCAGATCTTCAGGTTATGGATGGAGGATGAGTGATTTTTATTGGCTTAGTCTATCTTTACATGAAGTCTTCTCATATTCTCTTCATGTTGTTTAAGTCTAGCATTGTTCATGGATATTAATTTTTCTAAGAGTATTTTTAAGCTTGATTTCTTCTTTTGAGGTTGGTAATTTGGTGGCAGGGGTTAAAAACCAAGTGGTGGTCCTTGGTTCATAGGATTTAAGGTATTATTGTTAAACCAAGAGAAATTAGGTTGATTTCACCAACAAAGGTTATAGGTATTAGAGTAAGGGTTGATGGGTTATTAGGTTGATAGTTGAAGTTTCCTCACATAATTCACTTACTCTTGAGCAAAGGGCTTCCCCGCTTGGTAATCAATACTCTTATGCTCGTTTTCCCTATAAAAGTCACATATAACCTATAAGAAAGCAGAAGACACAACATTATAATTAAAAGCACTCAACTACTTTGACAAAGATGATACCTGAGCTTGCAAGGTTTAGAATGCATCTATGTTTTGAATCTATACCACTTTTTTTGGTAACATCCTTTCATGAGCTTGGTAGTTGTCGTTTGCCATTGTCTTAATCAAATCATAGGTTGCATCCATTATTTTATTCAATAGGGATCCTTCAGTTATTGTATCTAAAGTGATTTTGATTTGCCCAAAGAGTCTACTATAGAAGGTATATGTGATTGACCACTTTGAAATTTGATTAGGCATCTCCTCAAAAGATTTTTAAACTGCTCGCAAGCCTCATTTAAAGTCTCCATATATTGTTGGCTAAAAGTGGTGATTTTGTTTCTAATTCTAGTTATCTCAGAGGGAGTTGGTCCCAAGTAGTGACGCTCTTAGGCTCTAATGAATTTATCCATGTTTTCACCTTATCCTTTTGAGTGAATGTGAAAAGGCACAGTCTTACTGCATTTGCAGACATTCCTTAGAATTCAAGAGTGTTTGTAAGCATCTAAATGAACATTAGTTTGATCTCAAAATTAGTAGCATTGATGGTTATTTGAGTGATATTCAATTGCAATCCTTCAAGAGATGTATGGGGAAGTCCTTTAAAGGTCAATCTCCTTGATTTGTCATCTCTTAAACTTGTTGTTCTTGTATTTTTTAGTATAGGGTACATTTAATTTTTGTATAAGGAGGAAGCAAATCTTCTTCATTTTTTAGATTTTGAGTTTTAGTCAAACACTTAGAATAAAAAAAATAAGAAGCAAGGTTAAAAATAGAAAATAAAACTATACATTAATACATAAATAATAACTTAGTATTAAACTCATTGATCTTTAGTAATGGTACCAAAAACTTGATGACGGGTGTGTGTTATATAAAAAAAAGCCCTTAAGCTGTAAGTGCATATGTTAGAAGTAATAAAGTGTACTTATGATTATGGATATCATTCCCATGAGGATTGAATTTAACTACTAAATATCTTGTGTCTTATATTATCTAGTAATCAATAATGGATGATAATTAAAATTGTAAACAAGAAAATAAAATAAATAGTTGTAGCAATGAGACATATTAATAGGTAAGAGTGACTAGGGATTCAACTTCACTTAGTGACCTTCTAATGGTTTCCTAATCCTTGTCTAAATGGTTCATGCATCAGGTGCTACTATCGAGTCAATATGGTAATCAATCAATCCCTCTCGAGTTGTAATTGGTTTGCAAAAGAATGTTAAGCTAGAGGTTCCTTTACTGAAAAGTTAAACATCATGCAATTGCCTTACAAAAGAAATTTAGTTCATAATGAGAAAGAAAGAAGAAAAGAAAACAATCAATCAGCCCCAAGAGTGGTCATGAACTTCTTATTAATCTTCCTTGATTGCTTGTACCTTCTCTCTCTCTAACTCCTCGATAGAGCCCTTGATACTTTGTTTAAGCATCATTCCCTCCTTTAGGTTAATCCCTTATTCCCTAATTATAACTTATTTCTTCCCTAATATAATGTTCAAACTATGTCTTCAAAAGAGAAAGTTTGCACGCATTGAAAAGGAAGAAAATCCTTAAAAAAAGCAACTTATGATTCTCACTTTAATACGATGCATGACTGTGTGCCTCTTTGATCTCTCTTTATTATGATAACCACCTATGATGCACAGGCATGCTTCAAAGCTGTGCATTTTGATTCTCTTTTGCCTTCTTAAAGTTTTAAGGCACATGAGTATGTGACTTAACCATACGCCCATGCCTCGTTCTACTTCACTTAGACTTTGCTTCTTTTTTTTTTAAACTTTTTACCTATACAATGCTCATTAATATGTATTAGTTCTATGATATGCAAAATTAGGTGATAATGTATATATTTAAGGGATAATTAAACTAAAAATTATGGAAGTTATGATACTAAATAAAGAGATAGTTGGAGACATAGAAGGAATAATAATAGAAGATGAGAACCAATCAAAAATTTATCCATTAGATGAATTAGACATGGCATTCATTCAAATATAACTTGCAATTGTAGAGGCTAGATATTAGAATTATCAAGTCTCTTCTAAAGAGGAGGACACTAAGAAGAAGAAAAAGATGATGATGATGATGAAAGAAGTTATAAAGGTCAAAGACTACCAAGAAAAAGGTCATTTTGCAGTTTTGCATGGCCTACAGACTAACTGCCCATAGAAGGATAAATGGAAGATGTCTGGTGAAGAATACTAGCAGTATTTATTGCACCAAGAGTTTTGCAAAATGGGCAAACTACTTGAAAAGAAGTAAGTCGATTAGGTCAAGCTAGAAGTACCTTATGAGGACATAAACTAGTGGTAGAGTAGACCAAGTAGCTATGTTGAGGGAAAGTATGTTTTTGTAGACATCAAAAACTTATATGTCAACTATATTAAGAATGTGGAAAATGAAGTTGCAAAAGGATAGTTCTTATTAAGAATGTGGAAAACAAAGTGGCAGAAGGATAGTCATTTGAGGCTAAACCGGATGAACTAGATGTAATGGCATTGTAGGAAAGCTTCCAAAAATAAAGCTAGGTGCTAAGCAAGTGAAGCAAGAATTTGATAAGGTTATAAAAGTTGTAGTTAATGCCAAGAATAAGAACATAGCCAACTCTAAGTAGTTAACTGATAGCTTGATAGCTACCCTTGAGATGGCTAATGAGACGATGGGTGAAGAATAGAAGGATCAAAAGAAGGTTGATGTTGAAGAAACTCCAATTACACCTTATAAAGAGTCATGCATCCCTGATGTCTCTAATTTTCTAGTCTCTAACCTATTTAAGGATGATCATGTATTTATTTCTAAGTTTAAGGTAATCAATAATGAGTTTGCTTACTTATGTGATGTGTTTCTTGATGGTACTGTGCAAGGCAGTATCATTTCATGAACATATTTAATATTAATTCTATGCATACCATTACATTTAATCTTCACACATATAAAATTCAAAAATCTTGCTCAGTACTAGTGACATCACACCAAAAGATGAAGGAAATTTGAATAGTTACTCATAAAGTACTAACAAGTTTTTGCATAGACCTATGAGGATATGTTAGGAGTTTATCATCGAATAACTAAGCATAGGATCCCTATAAATCCTCACATGAGACCAGTCAAGCAAAAGCTTAGAAGAATGTAGCTAGAGTAGGTGCAATTAGGGTAATAAGAAGTGGAAAAGTAGCCGAAGGCCAAGTTCTTATAAGTGGTTGACTATCCTAAATGGATGGCTAACATAGTTTACAAGATTTGAACAAGACATACCCTAAAGATGACTTCTATTTGCCCCCATATTAACGTTTTGGTGGATAGTGTTGCGACATGTGTTATGTAGACAGTGCTACGATATGTGTTTGTGGTCTTTCATGGATAATTCTTTGGTTATAACTAAATCTCATGGTTGTTACATATAAGGTAAAGATTGCTTTCATCATCAAATAGGGCACATATTATTATTAAGTGATGTCATTTGGATTGAAGAATACTAAAGCAATCTACCAATAGATGGCCACTGTATTACTCCATGATCTGATCCATAAAGAGGTAGAGGTATACGTTGACAATATGATGGTGAAGTTTAAAACTCAAGAAGGACATTTTAAAGCTCTAGAAAAGTTCTTAAAAAGAGAGGATTAGTACAACCTCAGGCTTAATCCTAAGAAGTATGTGTTTGGGGTTACCTCAAGCAAGTTATTGGGGGCATGTAGTGAGTGAAAAGGGAATCAAGGTAGACTTAGACAAAGTGAATGCCATAGGAATCAAGGTAGACTTGGACAAAGTGAATGTCATATACGATATGCTTACACTAAAGATAGAGAATAAGGTTTGAGTGTTTCTAAGGTGTCTTCAATATATCAGTGGGTTCATGGATAGACTTATCCTAATTTGTGAGCCAATCTTTAACTTGTTAAAGTTATTGAGGAATGATAAGCATGTTGTGTGGATTAAATAGTGCTAAAAGTCCTTCGAAGTGATAAAAGAGTATGTCTAATCTGCTAGTACTAAGGTTGCCAAAGTTGGGCAAACTATTGATTTTGTACTTGATAGTAGAAGAGAGGTATATGGGGTAATTTTGGTATAAGAAGATAGACAAGAAATGAATATGTTATGTATTGCCTCAGCAAAAAGTTGCTCCCATGTAGAGAAAAGTACAACCAAATCGAGAAAACATGTCTACTATGGTCTAGACTACAAAAAAGTTGCAACATTACTTCTAACCTGTTCAGTTGAGGTTGTTTCAAAGCTTGATTCGGTTAAGTACTTGCATGAAGCCGCATCTTTGATCAGAAAATTAGCAAAGTGGGTAATACTTTTAACTAAATTTGATATTAGGTGTGTGACTAAGAAGGTGATCAAAGGCCGAGCAGTTGCAGAATACTTGGCTCGATAATTGCTTATGGAATAAGAGTTTAAACCTCTTCAGTTTCCTAATAAAGGTTTAGGAGTAATAGAACCCTAAAGATGGAGGATGTATTTTGGCTGGCTAATGAACAAGAAGGCAATAGATATAGGAGTGATTTTTGTGTCACTAGAGGGAGAGTTATTCTCTATGGCTAAAGAGCTAAACTTTAAGGTAATCAACAATATGACAAAATTTAAAGCTTACACATTTAGGTTGGAATCCTTTATTCATATGAGGGTTAGAATGGTGAAAGTTTTTAGAGATCCCTTACTAGATATTTCTAAAGTGACAAGTGAGTGGAAACTAAAAGAAGAACACTTGAGGACATACCTTGAACATTTAAAGAGACTAATCCAAAATATTTAGAAGGTTTTATTCCATCACCCCCCTTGAGAAGATAATGTGATGGCTAATGCTATGGTCATTTTGGTTTCCATATGGGATGGACCTGATAATATGCCAATGAAACCCTTGGTCATACTTAAGTCCAAAGCACTATGTTATACTAAAGAGAGAGTGATGCAGATGACAGTGGAGAATCGTCCATGGTGCTATGACATGCAAAAGTATTTAAATAATGACGAGTACCCTAAAAGGGCAGCAAAAAAAGATAAAAATGTTATTAAAAGATTGGTGTTATAATTCATGGCTTATGAGGGCAAGATGTATAAGTAAATGTCAAATAGAGACATTTGAGGTGCTTAGTAAAAGACAAAGCTAATAGGGTTGTAGAAGAACTATGTGCAAGCGCTTAAGGTCCTTATATGAATGAGATGGCTTTGGCTAGGAAGATCTTGAGAATAAGATACTATTAGACAACTATGGAACAAAATTATATCAAAATTGTGAGAAGTTGTTACAAGTGTCAAGTTCATGTTAGCCTCAATCATTTACCACTAGTATAATCATAAAACCTGACTTATTAGTCATTTACAATATGGGGTGTCAATGTGATTAGAGAAATCAAACCATCTTCTGTAATGAGGCATAAGTACATTGAGGTGGCAGTTAACTACTTTCCAAAATAGGTGGGAGCTAAGTCTTTTCAAAGGTTAGGGGCAAGGTAGATGGCCCAATTCATAAAAAAAAATCTTATCCGTCATTATAGTATGCCATATCACATTCTAATGGATAATGGAGTACACTTGCAGACTAAGGTTAGGATGATCTTATAAAAGTATAGGGTGGTTGATCACAAATCTTCACCTTATCAACCATAAGCAAATGATGTGGTTGAGGTAGCCAATAAGAAGGTCAAGAATATCCTAGCCAAACTAGTTGAAACCTATAAGGACTATTTGGAAAAGTTACCTTTCGCCCTTTAGGGATACCAAACCACTGCTAAAACATCAATGAGGATAATGCCTTACTATTTGGTATAAGTAATGGAGGTAGTATTGCCCATATAAATGGAGATGAAATCTTTTCAAGTGTTAGTTGAACTAAAGATTTTAAAGATTAGTGGGCAAAAATCTAAATAATCAATTGGCTTTGTTGGATGAGAAGGGACTGAAAGCCTTGTATCGTGAACAACTATACCCGGCTAGGATGGCATGCACCTTTAACCAAAGGGTTAAAATGAGCTCGATAAAGGTTGGTGACTTGGTGCTAAATGTAATTGCAAGCTCAAGATCTTAAAGGGAAATTCAAGTTAAATTGGGAAGGTCCTTATGCCAAGCAAATACATTCAAGTGGCACAGTAAAGTTATCAAATATGGATGAGAACGAGTCATTTGAACCAATAAACCTAGATAGGTTGAAAAAAACACTTTGTGTAAGAAAGTGAGACAAGTAAATAAGCTTGCTAAGTCAAAAACTAAAAAGGTAGCTTAGGTAAAAATTAAGATGTAGAAAGAAAAAAAATATAAAAAAGAAAGAAAAAGAAAAATAGTAAATGAGCTCGATAAGTCAAAAACCTAAAAGGGCAACTAGGCAAAAATTAGGACATAAAAATAATAAATAAAGTAAAAGCTAAGAAAGTATGAATGACCAATGGGGAAATGATAACATGGCATCAAAAGGGTACTAGATGCAAAGGAGACAATAATAAGAGGACAAGGAATGGTATTAAAGGATATATATATATATATATATATATATATATATATATATATATCTATATATATAAAATAATAAAAAAAAATTTTAGAGATGTGAATCTAATTTATAAAATTTTTTAGTTATATTAGC
>CATIWR010363815.1:0-15531 GCA_949677035.1 Omphalea diandra
TACTTTGTCCACCATCTTATGTTGAACATACTCCTTCTGTGGCCCCTCCCTTGAGAATGCAACAATCAGCTCAGATATCACACCTTGTTCCACAAAATTATTTAGTTCATCCTCATATATAAAATCCTGTAAACAAACAAAGGAAATCATTGAGTATAGACTAACAATATTATCAATAGTTGTCAATCAAGAGTTATGCATAGCAAAGGTCCCCAACCATTCGGCGATTTCTACATCCAAAAAACAGCAGAGCAGGACCAAGCTGAGCACCATCCTCTTTCAAGGCCATTCTTTCCTGATAGAAACAACTATTCAGTTTCTTCTTTAGAGTTTAGACAACAAATAAGGAAATCCCAACAGCAGACAGCACTTCTAAACCTGTAGAAATCCTCTAAAAGGTGCCAATCCAGTACCAGGTCCCACCATCATAATTGGAATTGAAGGATCAGATGGTAACTTGAAATTAGATGTCCTAATGAAAATGGGAGCCCAGCTACACTCTCTGCTTTTCTCCAATGGAACTGCATTCTTTTTTTTTTTTTTTTTTTTTGGGGGGGGGGGGGTGAGATATACAGGTGAACATTAGATATTAGAGCAGTACACATTCAGTAACAATCTTAAACATAAAGAGCAATGTGGCAACAGTATCAGTACTCCTGTGTTAAATATAAGGCCAGGCCACTACCTTCATCCAGGTTGAGCAAACCCCTTTGTGAATTCTGCCAGTTGGTGTCGGACCATAAACTAAAGCACAGGTCACATGTACTCTATTGGGAGCAAATCTGCATGAGGTATAATGGGGAACTAAGTTATGCCTAACAATTACATAAATTGCATGTCAAAATACTAAATAAGGATTACATCACCTAGGCGATGATGAGATAGAATAGTAACGAGGCTGCAGGCGAGGAGCTACTGCTGCAAAAAACACACCAAGGGGAGGTTTTGCAGATGGGAACTCTGCCATTACCTCAAGAAGACTTCTCTGACTTGCAACAACCCACTGAGAGTACTCATCCTGGACAACAAAAGGAACAAGAAAACATAAGCAAGAATAGCACACAAAAGGTACGTATGGAATTCGCAAACGTATGGCAACAATTAGTGTAATACATCACTTACCTTCCCCTGTGGCGATGCTAAGAACCTGAGCCTCTCTGCCTCGCTAGGTTCACTGGCATGAGCAGCCAAAGCAAACAAAGCAGCCTGAAAATATGATGCAGAATGAAAAATTTATATGAAATAGATAAAAGAATTATCTTAGATAAAAAAAACAGAAAATAGAGATAAATTGGCAAATGTGCTAAAACATCACCTTTCGAGGAGAGTTCAAAAGATCTGCATAGCGTGCCAAAGCAGCTCGGACTGTGCAAGGTCCTGGGAACGGAGGTTGCAATGAACCCCCAAGAGGTGTGCCATCTTCATTGTCAGTGCGAAGTGAAAACAGCAAATCTAAAGGTTGACACAGTAATTTTGCTGCTTCTTCAACAGTGTCATCAAAGTTCTCAGCATAAACACCCACATGATCCCCAGTTTCATATCTAAAGAAAGAAGTCAATGGACAGAGAATTAGTAAAATATCATCAAGATCAGTGCAAGGTCTGATATCCATTCTAGTCAATAAACAAGGGTGAGAAGAGGTCACATATAATTAAGTACATCGCACTAGAAAACGAATATAGTACATCATTCAAAAGCAAATCTAAGAACTAAATCTCATTTCTTCAAAAGCCAAACAGTAGCTAGAAGCAATTTAAACCAATGTTCTTAAAACCAGACCAGTCAGTGAACCAGTCAGCTGACAGGCTTCCAAGTCCTATGGTTCAACAGGTTCCATGATAGATAAAATTCAAAAAAATCATTAAAACAGATCTAAAAAATAAGAAAATAAAAAACAAATATATTTATAGTGGTTAAAAATAAAAAAATAATTCTGAAAATAGTCTGAATGGTCCGGTTCCTGGTTTACTGGGTCCAACCAGCCAGTCCGGTCCAGTTTTCAAACACTGATTTAAACTGGAGTTCTAAACCCAAACAATAAAGAATACAATAATTTTTATACATCGTGAGAATATTCATGCATAGACGCAGAAACAAACATGCAAAGAGCAACTTCCAAAAAGACTAGAGTCCCCCCGTTAGGAAGAAAACATCGCAAACCAATAATACTAGTTCATCCCACATAGCAGTTCAAGCAGAGCATATTTGCATACTAGCTCAAGCTCAACATATCTATAGGTAAAAATTATTTGGTTAGGTGTATGGGAGGAGAATCCCCTGGGGTTCAGCTCAATTGCTGTAACAGACAGGATGACGTGGAGATAGGTTCAAATCTTAATGTACACAAGAGAGACAATTTCTTTCCAGTCATATTGGAGAGGACAGATGAAGATATATTGAATAATATAAAAAATCTGTTGTAACCATACGGCAATGAACTTACATAACACCAGTCCCTGCTATGTCAAACTCCAGATGTATGCAAGAGCGATCAGACTCTGGTTTGTGGAGTTCTTTTTGAACAGCAACATTAGCTCTTCAGAATAAGAAGAGACATGAATTTCAGTTAAAAATTAAGATGTGATAATTACCAAGAAATTTTATACATGCAAAATTACAAAGTACCTGCATGGATGGTGAATATCGAAAGAAGTAGTCCCATTTGTTAAGTGTGATGATTTATTATCATAAAATGTCACAGGACCATTATGAATCACCACTCGGTATTCAGGAATAGCAGCTGCATATGGAGTAGATGGACTCATTAATTCATCTCCATCCCTGAGTAGTTGGTCTAACTCAGGCCATAGTAATTCTTTCCTGCAAGAAAACCAATCATACAGTCATTTGAAAATATTTTTAAATGCTTCAACCTCTCAAAAATGGAGACAATGCATCAGCTTCTGAAAATATTGTAATAGCATAGATTAAGGAACGTCCAAGTCTCAATATATAGCATACCAAGCAGAAAAATCATCTTCAATGCATTGATCATCATCGCCAAGACCAACAGGAACGAGGCGTTTAGCACCTGTTTGAACCACATACAATTCTATCACACTGGGTGGGGGGAGAATTTTATCTCAAACCAATAAGAATAAGAAACTAGACAAGACAAGATAAATAATATGACAAGTGCCAGTCACTGGAAGATGCAATATTAGAGAAGTAAGTCTACAAAAAAGGAGAACAAGAATGACAGCAGTAGATAGTATGATTCCTTATTTATTAGCATGCATGCAAATGGGTACAAAAACTCATGATTCCTTATTTATTATGCAATGGGTACAAAAACTCACAAGTAAAGAAGATAGTAGCAGAAGAAGATTTTCCAGAGATTAGAAAAAGAGTAATGCACAAAAGTAGACATTATTTTACCCCAAAAACAAAATTACAAACAAGGATTTCCAAATTTAAATCCTCCCACAGCAAAGGCATGCCTCTTGGCCTCAGGCCAGAACCTCCTAGCTCAATTGCACTTAGATGATGAATAATGTATTTAGATTAAAACAGCAGAAAAAGCAATCTCACACAGCAGAATCTCACTAAAAACCCAATATGCCACCGCAACAATCCCATCAATATTAAGTATAGTGCAGACACCGACACTAAGTGCAAATAAAATGCATACAACATTTAGTTTTTCCTTCAAAGTTAAAATTTAAATTTTCAGGATATTTATGAAATTCCTTTCGCAGCAAAATCTGTAACATTTCGGCAATCAACAAGATGTCATATGACTGGATAACGTTAACTCCACAAAGTATCCAGGTAAAACAAAAAATAAAAAGGAAGTCCATGAAAACAAAAATATGAAATGTAAAAAATACCTTGTTCAATTAGTTGTTCATCAAGCACCTTCGCTATCTGTTATGCAACGATGTTCCATCAAATTATAAAATCATGAAATCGAAGTGCCAAAAATAAAGGGGAAAAGAGAAAGAATAAGTCCTAACAATTTTACCTTGTTAAAATGTTCATATTGACGATTACCCAAACCAAAAACTCCGTAGGTGAGATGTTGAAGCCAGGCTTCCCTTTCATTTTCCTAAAATTAAAGCACCACCATAAATGAAATTAAAACATAATATATGATGGAAATGGTAACAAAATGTTTAACAACGTCACCAACCTCAGTAAACCACTTGTAAAATCTTGCAGCATTATCAGTTGGCTCTCCATCTCCATAGCTGCAATGTTGGTTCCGAACACATTGCATCACACATTGTACACACATAAATATATGATTTAATAATGGCAAACGAATGTAAGGATTTATCTTACGTAGCAACCATAAAAAATGCCAAATTCTCCTTCTTCAATTTTTCTTCATATTGATCATCATCCACAGCATAATCATCCTAATCCAAACCATAAACACATTAAATATTTGCACCATTAAAATCCAAAGAGACAATTTTCACATGCAATGCCATAATGCCATTCAGCAATCCCATCAACATACCAGGTCAACAACTTTGACAGCTGCTTTCTCATATCTAGCCTTGATCTCCTCAGCTAAGGCCTGCAATAATAATGTAGGAAAAAACATCCCATTAAAATCAATAATCACTGCAAATTTGGGTAAACACAGAATGCCTATTACAGATAATTGTACAGTTGCTCCACTGACTCAAATGCCGAACATGAAAGGACAAACAAACCACAACACGTGCACACAAAGATTGAAAAGTAAATCTACCGACATGCATAATCATCCATTCAATCAATGTAACAAAATCCCAGGAACTCCCAACAACAACAAACACTAAAGTTTTTACAAAATGCCATCACTTTCACAAAGCTCAACTCCACATCTCATGGAACTTAACCTCCCAGTTTCAACTAAACATAGAAGTATGCAACATGTCTCTACCCCTCACTTGGCTCATTGTGTTCCCTATTGGCCTCGTTTGAAATGATCAAGGTCAGCAAATAATTGTAACAGAAAACCAAAAGTCATCTCGTCATCATGCACACTTGGATGCCAATGCCAAGGAAACACTCGCCACAACAAGAAGAATCAAGTGTAAAGAAATGGTTAATCACAATCATAATCTCCATTGGTGGTTCAACACATCAAAATACGAAGTCCAACAGTCAGTAAACCTCCAATCCTCTCAGTGAGATCAGCTGCCAAAGTTAAATTAAAAGTCAGCCATACTACACTTCAATGAATACAATCAGAAAGCCCCCCCACCCCCTTTTGCTTTTCTGAGTCAAAAGCAATCATTTTTTTCCGCCAAAAATCAGAAAATCAATTTCCAAACAGCAGGTCAAAGATTGCCCAAAGCAATTCTATCTCATTTCAGAACACCGGGCCACCTTAACTAAACCGTCCACCATTTAGATCACACCAGCCACAAATCAATCTTTCAATACTAAACCGAATTCTAAAACCAAAGCGTCAAAATACATCTATCAAAAACCTTTTGACTTCCGAACACAGTAATTAAAACTCTTGCTCTCCAGCAAATCCAATAATCAAATACCCAAAAATAGTCAACAAAAAGAAGGGGGAGGTCAAAAGTCAATTTACCTTAGAGAATCCTTCAGCTGTACCAGTCTGGGTCCCATAAAAGACAGTAACTTTGGTTTTACCAGCAAGAGCTTGGTCGTCGTCATCCTCGTCCTTGACCGCAAGCGACTTAGGAACTACCACAGGCTTCAACTCCTTGGACCGATCCGACGATCTCTTCAATAAGAAGACGAGCAAACCGACTACAACAGCAAACGACGTCGTAACAGTCAAAAACAGCGAATCGGACACGGAGCCGCCGAGTTCCACTCCGAGCAGCGACTCCATGAACCTCACCAAATCGGAACCCGAACTCATCTCGATTAGATCTCTTTAAAAACAAATAATATTAGTAATAACTGTTATTGATAACAACAGGAATGGTGGCCGAGGAGGATTAAGGCGTTGAAATAAATAAATTGGAGGGTTCAATTTTTCGGTTAGGGGTATACGGGTTTGTGTGTGCTTCGCTCGCTCTCTCTCTCTCTCTCTCTAGAAGTAGCCCTAAAAGATGGGGGTGGGTAAGACGAGAGAGAGAGATGAGATGGTGGGAGGAAAGAGATGGTGGTGAAGACAAGGAGAAACAGGTGCGTATGGGTGTAGAGGGTGGACCCTGCCGAGATCTTGACTTTAGGACAATATTTTGTTTTAACAAAAATCAAAAGAAACAGGAGAAGGAAAGGTTCGGTCTCTTCTCGAGAAAAGGCCTCAGCAGCAACGATGGGAAAGGGTGGGCTTTGCATGCGTGTCATTATGATGACCGTACGTGAGCCTCACACTTTGCTTGTTTCTTCTCCGTTGTCTCCCTTTTTTTTAAAAAAAATTTTTTCTTTATTTTTTTACAAAAATCTTATATCAACGTTTTTCCTTTAAAATTTAGGCTTTCTTTGCTTGTTTCGTAAAAAAAAATTACTCAAAAATATTTTTTAAATAATATATTTTTTAATATTTGAATTATATTATAAAAATATTAATTTTATTTTAATTTATGAGATTATAATAAAATTTATATCATAAATATTTTATATTTAGACTATTTATTATTTAAGATAAAAGATATATTAAAAAATTTTTGTGAATTTCACTGATAATCAACAATCATCATCGGTCGACAATAATCGGTGACAAATATCGATAATCAATAATGATTAATAATAATAAATATATGCATTTATAATTTATTTTTTTAGATAAATTTATTAAAATCTAAAAAATGACTTTTTGTTTCAAAATAGAAAGTTGTTTTTTTGAAAAAATGACTTAGTTTTATCTTTGATCATAAAAATAGTTTTCATTGATCAAATTTTCTAAATGCACCAAATAGAGAAAAATACGAAAAATATTTTTCTTGAAAATATTTTTCATGAAACAAACAGAGTCTTAATACTGCTTTTGTTTTTAAAAGGTTAAAGTACTAAAAAAATCATTAAACTTGTTCCAAAATAAAAATAAATGACAAAATAAATTTTTTCATCAAATTTGCTTCTGAACTTATATTATTTTATCAAAATTACCCTTAATCTTATATTATTTCATTATAAAAGTCATTTTTCATCAAAATTACTTTCGATCTTGTATTATTTTGTCATAAAAGTTTAAAATACTAGCTGAAAAAGTGTGTGTGCGTGTTATAAATATAATTTAATAGAATCAAACTCAAATATACTTTGATAAAACATAGTTTTTCTCTAAATCTCTAAATCATTAAATCTCAAAAACACAATTTTACTTTGACAATAAAATTTGTTAATTAAAGAACGCAAAATAATAATGTATTCGTGAAATAATAATCTTATTTATTCATTTAATTGCAACAGATATAATGAGAAATAAGTTAAATAGAATTATAATAATATGCAAAAATATTACTAAAAATTTTTATTTTATAATTTAATAAAGTATATTTTAAAAAATTAATTTAAAAATAATAAAAAATAAAAATATTTGTCTTATGATATATTTTTGTGGAGCGAAGAGTCCTTGTGAAAGATGAGACATGAGGAAAATTCGAATCATTAAAGGAGTGAGATAGAGGATAGTTCATGCTCTATCTACTTGTCATTTCTAAATCAATATCCTCTGTAATAAATTTTTGTAAACTTTATAACAAATAAAATAAAAGATCAAAAATAATTTTATCAAAATAATACAAAATCAAAAGTGATTTTAATGAAAATTAAGAGAGTAAATTTTATTAAGAAGAGTTAAAAGATGTTATAAAGATGAAGTGGTTAGTATTCATAACTCATATCTAAGAAGTCAATTATAATGCATATTGACTTGCAAAATATTGCTTTTTGAGTTAGACTGAGGTTTAACTTTTCTTTCGTCCTTACCTCGAGGTATAACTGGCTTATGTAGAGTGTTTCCATGGTGTTAGGCATGTTCATTTGTGTTCTATCTTGAGCTTTAAGCCAACATATAACCCCCTCCCCTCCAAAAAAACAAAAAAAACAAAGAAATTCAATACCAAAGGAAGTCTAATGCTTTGTTTGGATTGGGGTTTATAAAGGAATGTTATAGAATGAATTGGTTTATAAAAATAGTTTTATATTTGGATGAGAGGTGTTTGAATGAAAATTGATTGGTTTCCAAGAGTTTGTTAAACCTATCCAAACTCACCTCAATCTCTATATTGGAACACTCAAAATTAAGGTGTTTTCATAGGTTTCAAGTTCAAACTACTTGTTTTCATTCATACTACTCCAAATACAAATATAATTTAACATTTTGTTTTCAAATCAAACTATTTCATTTCATTCCATTATTAATTCTTTCAATCATTTATAAACACTCAATTCAAACAGAGGTTTAAGTTATTAAGAAAGATTATTCTTTCCTTAATATAGTGAATGATTATTAAAATTAGCATTAAAATAAATTAATATGACATCTAAGTAATTAAGAAAATATACTCAAGTACTTAATTTTTTTAAGATTGATTCTTGAAGTTAATATTTTAAAAAATAAATATTTATAAATGTATCAAATTGATGTGAATGATATATTTTTAAAACTGTCAGAAAAAATATATTGCTTGAATAGATTTATCATTCAATAAAATTGTTTGCTAAGGCAAATAACAAGAACATAAAAGGAATTACATTCTAATTAATGGGACCTATCAAAGAGTTAGATGTTCTTGTAAAAAACAAGAGCTACCTGATTTATAGATCTCTTTACAAAAACATTCCTAATATTGCTAATAAAATGACTTACAAGATTTACAACTATCAAAATTAATTTTATCTTAAATACTAGCAGAAATAATATTTTTAAAAAATTTTAATCTCGATCAACGTATAAATAAATTAGCTCAAAGATCTTGGATTATATATATATATATTGTATAGATGCACAACAAATATTATTATTATTACATTATTTTATAGAAAAATGGCATCCTATAAAATAATTAATTATTAACATTTTTGTATCTTCTAGACATTCATTTCTACATCTATAATTGCCTTATTAATTAGGTGTGCACTGATTGTAGAATAGTAATGATCCATGTTGAATTAATGATTCTAGAGTGGTAGGTATTTCTTCTTTCAATCCTTATTTACTTGCATAATTATCCTCCTAAAACCGCAACAATAACTAATATGGAAATTTTCTAAGTATAGCCTTTTCAAAATTCATATAAAAATAGATTTCCATTTTAGTTTTTGTTGGAGGACTTTGGCTAATATGTGTAAACATGATCAAATATATTACTATTTTTTGCAAGTTTAATAAATATTACTTTCTTAAATTAAAAAAAATTTAAAATATCTGCCAAAAAGCAAATAAAGAAGACAAGGGACCTAAAAGATTCAGTGCGTCAGGCGTTGCTAGTCTGCAACATAGTTTACTTGGTTGGTACAAGAGGGGAGAGAACCATGGAGAAAAAGGAATTTTTTGGTCCAACATTTAGCCTATTAATCTCAAAATTGGTATGAAAATAAAACCATTAAGGTAATGTTCAATAAACTATAATGAGATATAATAACATGCAATTAAATACAAATTTAATAAATTATTGAACTAATTTTTTTTAATTACATTACCTTACAATCCATTATATTATACTAAATATTATCTAAAAGGTGTAAAAAGTAAAAATAATTGTCTTTTTCATTATTATTATTATTATTATATTTCCATTAAAGGTACGAAAGTTATTATATGATATTTATTATTGCTAAAAAATATATATTTTCGGTCTTTTAATTTTTGTATATATTTAAATAAAAATTAATCACATCTACTTTTCGCTCTTTATTTAGTTTCTCTTTATTTTTTTATTATGCATGAAAAATGATTGCACGCATTTAATGTGTATTTAACTTTATCCATGGAATGACTGTATTTTGAATATGATGCTTGACTTTTGATAAAGGTTATTCAATCATGAAGATTGTATTGTCTATTGAAAAATAGAGATTAACACCACATTAAGCTTGCACGTGCATCATAGCTTAAATATTATTTATTTTGTCAAAAAATAAAAGTCGCATCTTTAATTTTTTTTTTTGATCTTGACAAAAAAAATAATTTGAATCTAAAATTTTATTCATAAAAAGATTCATATAAGTATTAGGTTATGTCCATATTATAAAGCCATATCAGTTACTTAGACCATAAATATTTATTTACATGAGTACACATACAAATGGCACATATAATTACTGTGCATAAAACGACTAAAAGAATAAAGAAATATGATTTTTCCATTATAAAATGTGTTGTCATTCTCAAATCTTTGTCACTTGTTGCTTGCAAGATTAATTTCTACTTTTCTACACGTCACACATATAATGGCTTACTGTTCTTGATGGTATTGCAAATGAGCATTGCCAACTATTTGGCTATATATTATTTTTATTTTTAATTTCTTTAAATTCACAATATTATTTTTATTTTTGATTTCCTCAAATTCACAATCTTATAATATTGAATATATGATTTCAATATAAATAAATAATTAGCTCACTAATAGATTAATGACAGTTGAGTATTATTGTCCAACATTTATAAAATTACGGAATTAAATTCTGAAATTTCATTTCATTTTAATATTGTAATGTATAAAAATAATAAAAAAAACATAGCATGTCAGTGTGTTTTTTGAACTAAACTTTAGAAATTGTCAAAAATATGTCAGAATCTTGAAATTAAATATAATTTTAACTCAATTTATATTTTTATCAAATTAGTCAGTGATTTAGTCTAAATAAACAATGTCAATTATGCTTTCACATTAGCTAATTTTGACCAAAATACAATTAAGCTAAAATTACATTTAATTTCATAATTTTGATCTATTTTGATAATTTTTAAAAATTGAGTCATATCACATTGACGTGCAAAACTTTAAATTTAAATTATTATTAGATTTTTTTCAAAAATTTTTATTAATTAATTTGGTCGGACTATAATCCAGATTTTCAATATAACCGCCCTAAAGGATCTTTCATTTTCAGACTCTCATGATCATCGACGCTTGTTAAATTGAAGTCCCAGATGAGCAACGCTAGCCACCAATGTTGAACCTGCCATACAGATAGGTCTATGACAATCTAAATGATAATAACCAGCCAGTCGCTTTCTCGTCTAACCCCTTCCCATTTTTTTCAGAGACAATTAACATGATTTTAAAAATAGTTCCAAGCACAGACATACAAGGACACCAAATTGGACTTTTGAGAACACGACATACATCATGAAACAACACCCACCCACATTTGATAAACTCCAATCACATCCGTTGCGAGGCAAATCACGAGATTGATGCCAATTATTCGATCCTTGTAGTGCAACTCATCCTACAAAATCAAAATCAATGACCCATAAATCATGAAACCAAAAAATAACTAACGCACAAAAGAGTAAGTGTTGAAAAGTCCCCAAGCCATGTTAATTTGTCACTATTTCCTACAAACCAAATGATTGTGTAATGACTTTTTACCTTAAACATCACCCCACTCTTTTATGAGCTCATTCTTCAGTTCTATAAGTTGATTTTCTGGTAAAATTACTGTCACCGTCCTGCCATTATCTGGCCCAGGAAGCACTATAACAGCTCCTTCATCACCAACACCTTTGATGGTATTGTGTGCAAAAATTGGCTTATGTCCCTCCAATTTTAACCCATAAATATCACATTCTTCCATATTCACAAATGTTAAGTTTGTTCCATATGCTATATAGTCCAATTGATCGCCATTCTCATTCTCCATTATCACTTCTTCAATCAATCTATTCTCCTCTTCCTGTTTCTTTGCAATTAATCCTGCTAGTTCATGCACATCTCCTTTCGCCACTGAAAAATCTGCTCTAACAATGCTAAACACCATCATCTTGTTGCTAGGAACTTCATTTTTAGTACTATCGCAAGAAGTTCTTGTACAAATTGTCACGATTCTTGGCCCTGAATCTCCCCTAATCTTGGATAAAGATTTCCATATTATCGCAGAGATGACATTAAAATGAGAAATCTTGACTGCTTGGATCAGACTGGGAATTTCGGATACCATGTGGTTTAGTTGTTTTGCAGTGAAGTGGAAGCAATTTGTTTCCATTTTACAGGCATTGGTAGTCAACCAATAGTCCCCAACTGGGTCAACCCGTCTTATAGAAAATGGTTTCCTGAGAGTTGAAGGTGGGTGTTCGGGTTCCTTGGTGTTTGGCACGTGCAGAGACTTGAATGGCACCCGACCTTGCATAAATTGGGCCCACATGTTAATGAAATTTGATGCTGAGAACAAGTCCCCTAGAACATGAGCCCAGCTAAGCCCAATAGACATGCCTCCGCACTTGAACCAAGTGAACTGATGATCAAATAAATAACCAATTTCAAAATAAGTAATTATAACAAAAAAATAATTGTAATTATAATTGATAAACACATAATATAAAATTAAAAATAAATAAATAACCCTACAAAATATTTTTATAATAAAAAAATTGTCACAAAATTCACATGAATATAAAAGTTTAACAATAAATAACACATGAATTCATTAAAATACTATTTTAATATTACGTTTTATTTGGAACTACAAATTCTTATCAACCTTTTTGTAACGTGATGTGCAAGTGGACTTTTTCATGGTTTCATAATAAATTACAACTACAACCCAAACTCGATTTGGATATTTATGCGTATTATTAAAAATTTATGAGTCTTTAGTTCAACTTCCGCCTCCCCTCTCCTCCCCTCCCCCCCCCCGTTATAAGTTTAAGTTGTTTACATTTCTTACAGTATTTTTTGCTGCAAGCAGAGAGATGGGCACGTGATTCGAAAATTCTCAAATTAGATTGAATTAGAATAAAAATATTTGAAATAAATAGTAAAATATTCAAACCAAACTATATTAATTTTTTTAAACACAACATTATCAGGGATTTATATATTTTGAATTGAGAATTAAACCGAACTGTATTGTAACCGTCTCGTACTGAAAACATCGAACTATAGTTTTATATATATATATATATATTACTAGTTAATTCACTCAATTAGTATATATTATTAATAAGTAAATTATTTATTAATTATAAATTATAAATATTAAAAAATTTTAATTTAATATTTAACGTATAAGTTATTATTTATAATTTATTAAATTATCATTTATTTATTTTAGTCATTGAATAATTAAAAGTGAAAAATATAATTTTCATTTTATTTTGGTTTATAAAGATAAGAAATGTAAATTTTAATTTTTAATAAATTGAAATAATTGAGTACTCAAATTGATATCGAATTGAACCTGAGCATCTTAAAATAATAAAAAATTGAATTAAATTGTCTCGAATTTATAAAAAATTAAATCAAACTGAATTAAAATTTTAAAATAGTATCAATTTTTTTATTTTTAAAATTCTTGAAATTTTAATCTAATTCTTAAATTTTTCCAAATTGCCAATTATATTAAATCATACTCGCTCTTAATTATATAAAAAATTTTAAAAAGAGTATAAATAAATTATGTTGGGAATCGTAGTTATTTGTATCATTTAAAAATTACAGTAAGCTTTAAAATAGTGTGCAAGTAGTGACAGCTCCGGACCAAAAATAAATAAATTACAGCTTAATTAATGACCGCACAGTTAGTTGAAATTTTCACTCATCTATTATGGACTCAAGTGACCACAGAATAGACTGCGATTAAATATGTCTTCGCATTAATGGTTGACGGACCAAAAGACATGATAGGAGAGCTCAAATGGTTAATTATTGACTCTGAGTTTAAGGTGCTAAGACAGACACGTGTCCTACATTACAAGTGTAAATCCTGGGAGTGCACATATTTCTGGTGGATATTGACATGAGATAAATTTTATTAATTGTCCTTATAATGACGCACATAATGGTACTTAGTTGGAAATTATAATGATAAAATCCAAATTAAACTAAAAGGTTAATGAAAAGTTCACCTGGCCTTCGATGAGACTAAAATATTAAATAAATTTCTGAATTTATTTTAAGTAATAATAAAAGATAAAATAAATTTTTTTATCAAATTTATTTATAAACTTATAATATTTCATCAAAATTATCTATAATTTTATATTATTTCTATATAAAAGTCATTTTTTATCAAAATTATCTATAATTTTATATTATTTCATCATAAAAGCGAATTGATGAAAACTATCTATATTCTCTGTTCCGCCCTTTTACTAGGAAAAATTTTATTTTTATCCCTGTTTCTGTAAATACTCATCATTCCATAAGAATTTTTTACAAGGCACATATTTTTATTTTTTATTATTTTTAAATTATTTTTGTAAAAAACAATTTATTATATTATAAAATAAAAATTTTTAGCAGTACTTTGAAATACCATTATATTTATATTTAATTCATTTTTCTTTATATTTGCTGCAATTGGATGAATGAACATAAATATTAGTCTACGAATACATTGTTCTTTCACATTTTTCAATTAATAAAATTTTATAACCAAAGTGAAATAGTGTTTTTAAAATTTGAAGAGTTAAGAATTTAGAGATTTTAGAAAAATTATGTTTTTGTTGAAGTACATCTAAGTCTGATTTCTTAAATTATATTTATAATACACTTTTTTTAGTTAATATTTTGAATTTTTATAAAAAAATAATATAAAAATATGAATAATTTTAATAAAAAATGACTTTTACATCAAAATAATATAAAATTATGAATAGCTTTGACGAAATGATATAAAGTCATAAACAAATTTAATAAAAAATTTATTTTATCTTTTTATTATCATTTTGTGGCAAATTCAATGATTTATTTACTAGTTAAAAAATAAAAAAAACCATATGGAACACTTTGACCCTCTTTCTACGTCTCATTTTATCTTTTTTTTTTTATTATTTTTCTTGACTCAGTTAGTCAATTCTCTCTCCTTCACTAAAGGTAAGAAATCTTCTTCCTTTTCAATTTGGATTTGCCATTTTTCACTTCATTGTAAATCACTCCAAAAAAAAATTCCTTCCTTCAAAATTTTATTGCTTTCACAATCAAAACCGCAACAATGAGAGCAATCCAATCAAAAACTCTCATTCAGAGATAAAGTCCCCCTCTCTATCATATTACTCTCGTTGCTTAATTCAGTTAAAGGACGTATTTAATTGAACAAGCTTAGATAAAGTAAAATAATAGCATAATTGAATTTTGATGATCCAAATTAGCCGCCACTACCAAATTTATTTACCTTATCCTGATTGCCCTAGAATCTATCATCTATTCTCTCGGTCCAAACTCGTCAAGTGCTCAAGCTCTCGACCAAAAAGAAAAAGTGCTCAAGCTTGTCGCCACTCTTATGGCATTTCCAACCCACTTTAAATTTGAAGTGTGTTGGATGCGAATTATCTCATGTTCAGCAGCATTTGCAGCTAGATTTTGGAGTGTATACGTGGTGTTGTGCTATATATGATGCAATACTGTTTATACCACCATTTGTACTTTTTTTAAAAAATAATTTACAAACTAATTCTTTTTTATACATAAATTACAATTTAGCCTAAATATA